>SNQJ01S0059431.1:0-23362 GCA_010110895.2 Picea sitchensis
ATGATTGGTACACACTTGGTACATAGTTGGATGCACTTGTTTATGGTACAAGTTGATTACAGGTTGGTGCATGGTTGATACAATTGTTTATGGTACAGGTTGGTGCATGGTTGATGCACTTGTTTATGGTACAGGTTGATTACATGTTGATTACAGGTTGAGGTACAAGTTGATGCATGGTTCAGACTTATTGGTACAGGTTTACAGTAGTATATCTCACAATGATAGTGTGACAGTGGTTCCATCATTCTACTTCTACTTCAGGGTGGCAGGATAGGGCAAGGAAAGGTGGTTGTAGCCACCTTCCGGTTGTAGCCGGAGGACATTGGGGGTTGTAGCCTCCTTCTAGTTGTAGCCAAAGATTTGGGGAGTTGGAGCTTCCCTCAGGTTGTAGCCTAAGAAACTAGGAGGTTGGAACCTCCTTCCAGTTGCAAGTGGAAAACAAAGGAAGTTGGTGCTTCCAATGAATGTAATTCTTCAAGACATATAAGAAAAAGCATTCCGTGGTTTTCTCCCAATTTGGGTTTCCACGTAAAACACCAGTGTACTGTGCATCTGTGTGATTGTTTATTTATTACTGCTCATTATTGGATAATAATTCTACATTGATATAACATTTGAAGAAAAAGGATTATAATTACGTTATTACTGATTCACCCCCCCTCTCAGTAATCCAACACCTTCGTGCATGAAAAGACTCTGCAAGGAGTGAAAAAGTTGAAGAATCCTTTTAGGATCCAAGGAGAGAAGCTCAGGAGGGGTAGTGCTTTCATGCACAGAACCATAGCTGCAGAAATCATAGAGGCCAGGGAGCTTCTTGGAGAGTTTAGAATCCCAAAAGATTAGGAGGGACAACGTCTTCGAGTGCGCAGGCGAGATCAGGGGTTGCAGAGATCGCAGAAAATAATCGAAGGTCGAGGCCTTTAGCATTTGGGAATTCTTCCAAGTTCAGGAAGAAAGTGCATGCTCAAAAGGAGAGCACAACTGCCATCGGATCAGGCCGAGGGGAATACCTAGACCGTTGAAGTTTCCATGTCCAGGGAGTAGTGGGAGAGCACACAAAGCAGGAGAGATCGTGAGCATAAGATCTCACACAAATCACCAACAACTGTCGGATCTGGAAGAAGTCGCATGTGAGTTAAGCCCACATACGAGCAGAGCAGAGAAATCTGGGAAAGTCCTGACAGGGAAGGAATATCAGGATTTCAAATTTCGGGAGTTCGGGATTTCAGAGGCCCTGATGACGAGAGATCGGGGCACTTCACAGTGAAAGTCCCGAAACAAAGAAAGAAATCTTAGCCATCCATATGGAAGGAGGACATGTGTCACGAGATCTCCATTTTGAGGATTCATACATTGGAAAGCATAGAAGGGATTCTTTCAAATTCGTGAGTGGCGAAGTCCCAAAATGATATGGACCGTCCATTTGTGGGAGGACATGTGGAGCGATCTAGACATCGAGAGAGAAGTCCCGAAAAGAGCGTTTCGGTATTTCGGTATTTCGACTACCAGGAGCACGAGAGGACAATGAAGATTTGATGTGCTGAGAGTCGTGAAATTTCGAAACGTGAATTCCCGAAAAGAAGAGAAGGAGTATTGCCAGGAAATTTTGGCATTTTGGAGATCGAAGGATCGAGAAGGGAGAGGTTCTCGACATCAGGACTCAGGAAGTCCCGAAACCTGAAATTTCCATTTCTAGAAAAGGTCGTGGCCATGCTGAGGCCATGTGTAGGTGGAATCTCACGCCAGTTGCATGCTTGTGCAGGTGGAGTTTCACGAAGGACCTGTGGATCAAAGTTTGAATATTCCAAGAGGGAATCAAAGGAGCCGATCCGTCTCGAGGAGGTTGTTTGAAAAATCCTGCGTGGACCTTGACCCGAGGGTTTTGGGGTCTACGTTAGTTGTGGTATCAGAGCTTGAATCTGTTTGTATATTTCAGGCAGAGAGAGAAGGAAGGAAAACACTCTGATATACACAAGTTTGGTATCAGAGGTAGCTTGCAGAGACAGGCAGGGGAAGACAGAGTGTTGGAACTCTATGATGATTGTTTGCAGGAACGCAACAATCATGAAGACAGTCTGGTCAACTGTGTAGGGGATGATGGAAGCACTCAGGGTTGCAGAGTGACAGCAACAGATCTATCAGGAGGACATATGGATAGCGGGAAGAATGACTACTGAAGGTCATGCACGCGATGGGAAAAATATCCATCAGCAGCTGGAGAACATTGCAAGGGATAAAGAACTTGCCGAGATCAGGGAAAGGATGGATGAGCTAGCACTACAGATGCAATAGAATGATAAGTTGAGATGGGTATATGAATGGCCCATGAAGACAAAGATAAAATGGCCAGTTAGGGCATTGATGGCCAAAAGATAGTAGAGGTTGTTGAGAATATGGTTGAGGCATGCTGAAAACCTCAACAAACCAGAGAACAAAATGGTTCAGGTGTGTGAACTAGAGGATGGGAGAGACCTCAGTAGTGAGGATGACATGGGATCAACTGAAGATCTCAAAGACTGCCAAAAGGGAAGAGTAGAAGTTAGCAATTTCCAGGAGGGCAATGAGATGAGATCCCTACATGATCTCATAGACTGCCAGGAGGGAAGTAGGAAAATCCCAATTTTTCAGGTGGGCATGGGAACTAAAATGAGGTTATGTGAAAGTCTCATGAACTTGGAGGTGAGTTCATATCAGCAAGAGATGTTGGTAAGTGGATATTCATGTGGTTTTGCAGATCATGTGAAAGAAGATGATGACAAGTTAAAAACTTTCACCACCTAGGAGGAGGATCGGAGGAATCTTCTAATGGTTGGAGGAATTCGGATATTCCTACCAGGAAGCATAGTTGAGGCAAGGATTTGTGTTGCCGATGAAGGAGAAACAGCAGGAGAAGGACAGCCAGATGTGATTATCAAAGGAGAAGTGGAGTAGATGTTAGAGACTTCCCAAGAAGAGGAAAATGAACATTCCAAGGAATGGCTCAACATTTTTAGCCAGGGAGCTGAGGAGACTGCATCACTGAAGCTAATAGCGGAAAAAGAGCAGGCAGATAGATTGATCACTCCATGGGAGATGGAGTTGGAAATACTGGAGGATTGGCTGAACAATCCAGAGCCAGTGAGTGATTTCCATCAGCAGATGTTGGCAGAAGAGCATTCTAAAGAATTGCTCAGAGATTTCAGCCAGGGAGTTGAACAGGTGATGAACACTGCAGTCTTGAGGTATGTTGTAGAAGACGAAAGAGAATTACAGGCTGAAGAACAGCTGGAAGAAGCTGGGAACACACCAGCAAAGGGAATGGCAGTAGCAACACTGTCAGAGGAAGGAGAAGATGAACAACAGTTTAGTAAGAAGATTGCAAAGATGGAATTTTTAGCAGGGTGGAAAGTCAAGGCCACAAGAGATGAAGAAGATGGCATGGGATATCATGATGATTTTCCCATTTGCAGAAAGAAATTGCAGCAGAGGAGACTGCATGAATAGGGCCAGCCAGGGAAACAGCTGGACGAGATGATAGAAGACATCAGAAGGCTGATGTTGAGATCAGCAGAGACTGCCAGCAAGGAGAATCTGGGCAGAAGAGAAGCAACAATAGCAACAACATAAGCAACAATAGTAGCAGAAAGATGGAGCAGGGAGACAACTCCAAAGAGTTGTTTGGGATCCAGGAGGAATTCAACAGCCAAGGTGGAGAGCTCATGATCAGGAGCTCATGAATTTTCGCAGCAAAGGAGTATGATGCAGGAGCATCTCTCTCAAGCCATCCATGTGCCAGCCAGCCAACCAACTCATCAAGCGCACATTCAATGAGGAGGAGAGGTGCAGCCCTCTCATATTCAAATTTTGAATTTGAATCGAGGACATTTAATATTGTAAGGTTGTTAGAGACAAAAGTTTGTGCCTATACGCAGGCTTTAGATGTAGATAGTCTTTAATGGTTGTAAGGCTGCAATCTAGATCCAATCTAGACTAGACATCCCATTCAATGTAGAGTTAATGTAAATTGAATAGGGTAGGTAGCTTTGGATGGAAGAGCTTGAAGAGCCCCCTCATGTAAAAGATCTTGGATATTGTTTTTAGATCAGAGGGAGAGGTAGCAAGAATTAGAGTAGAGAAGGAAGGAGAGTTAAGACTCTGTTGCAGTCCAAGCTCAAACACATTGTAAAGAGTCATTTTTAGATTAATACAATTAGAGCAGTTTTTCCTGCATGTTATTTGTGTATGATGAATGTCTTCATGTGTGTATTGAGGATATGTTGTAGATGTATTTTAGGTATGCATTTGTAGGGATAGATAGGTTCTGCTATCTGTTGGGTTCTTTGATTTCAGGTTTGGAGTTCTTTGAGGCTTCATGCCAAGAGGGCGTGATAGAACACTGCGGATTCTGATGGCCAGTGCATAGAGTGCACTTCCATTTCTGTGGAATTTGGACAAAGACGTGCTAGAAGGGCATACCTTGGAGGTGAGACTTTGCAGAGGAATACACAGTAGAAGATAGAATCTCTGAGGAGTTATGTAGAGCTCTGCAAGAGGGCATTGAGAAGGTGCATAGAGTCCAAAGACGAACTCTATTGATTTCAGGAGGAAGATAGAATCACTAAGGGTTCTATAGAGTTCTTCCAAGAGGGCATTGAGCAAAAGCACAGAGTGTTGAGGAGGAAATTTGTTATGAGTTCATAGAGAAACAGAATCACTAAGGATTCTAGACACTCTGCCAGGAGGGCATTGAGTAGGTTCCAGAGCACACAGAGAGAAATATTTTTAGTTCTGGAATAGAAGAAGAGTCCAAGGAAGGATCTTCACAGGGTTGTTGAATACCCTGCAAACTTAGCAAGAAGTTTCTTGAGCAAGAGAGTGCCAAGAGAGCATCAAATTCTCCATATGAGGGAGAAGGAAAAAGGATAAATTCCTTAGAGGTCGAAGCTACAGGAAAAGATCAGAAGAGATAGCACCTTCATGCGTGCAAAGAATCTACAAGAAGCGTAGAAGTCAAAGAATCCTTTGAGGATCCAAGGAGAGAAGCTCAGGAGGGGTAGTGCTTTCATGCACATAGCCATAGCTGCAGAAATCACAGAGGCCAGGGAACTCTTTGGAGAGTTTAGAATCCCAAAAGATTAGGAGGGACAACGTCTTCGAGTGCGCAGGTGAGATCAAGGGTTGCAGAGCTCACAGAAAAGAATCAAAGGTCGAGGCCTTTAGCATTTGGGAATTCTTCCAAGTTCGGGAAGAAAGCACACACTCAAAAAGAGAGCACAACTGCCATTAGATCAGGCCGAGGAGAAGATCTGGATCGTTGAAGTTTCCACATCTAAGGAGTAGCGGGAGAGAACACAAAGTAGGAGAGATCATGAGCGTTAGATCTCACACAGATCGTCGATAGCCGTCGGATTTGGAAGAAGGCACATGTGAGTTAATCCCACATATGAGCAGAGCAAAGAAATCTGGGAAATTCCTGACAGGGAAAGAATATCAGGATTTTAAATTTCGGGAGTTCAGAATTTCGAAGGCCCTAATGACGAGAGATCAGGGCACTTCACATTGAAAGTCCTGAAACAACGAGAGAAATCTGAGCCGTCCATATGGAAGGAGGACATGTCTCGCGAGATCTCCATTTCGGGGATTCAGACATCAGAAAGAATAGAAGGGAGTCTTTCGACTTCGTGAGTGGCGAAGTCCCGAAACGATATGGACCGTCCATTCATGGGAGGACACGTGGAGTGATCCAGACATCGTGAGAGAAGTCCCGAAAAGAGCATTTCGATACATCATTATTTCAGCTACTGGGAGTATGAGAGGACAACAAAGATTTGATGCACTGAGAGTCACGGAATTCTGAAAAGTGAATTCCCGAAAAGCGGAGAAGGAGTATTGCCGTGAAATTTTGGCATTTCGGAGATCGGAGGATCGAGAAGGAAAAGGTTCTCGACATCAGGACTCAGGAAGTCCCGAAGCCCAAAATTTCCATTTTGGGAAAAGGTTGTGGTCATGCTGAGGCCGTGTGTACGTGGAAGCTCGCACTAGTTGCATGCTTGTGCAGGTGGAGTTTCATGAAGGACCTATGGATCAAAGATTGAAGATTCCAACAGGGAATCAAAGGAGCTGATCTGGCTTGAGGAGGTTGTTTGACGGATCCTGCGTGGACCTCAACCCGAGGGTTTGGGGGTCTGCGTCACTGGTTGTCACAATACAGATTCAACCGGCTCCCATTTACTAAACCATCCTTCCATTCTCCATTAAGAGTCTTCAACTACGTAGCTCCACCTTCTATAACATAGGCAACCTTGAATGGCCCAATCCAATGTGTCCTGAACTTTCTTGGATGCTTCATGAACTTGTTGTCATATAAAAGTACCAAATCTCATTGTTTAAATGTTTTCTTCTTGATATGTTTGTCATGGTAATCCTTTTCTCATTATTTTTGTACCTGCTGATGAAATCTTGCAATGAACCTGTCTTCCTATAGTTCCATCAACTACAAGAGCCTATCTTGAACAGTGTTGGTGTCATCCATACCTATAAATGCTGCAATTCTTAAACTAGGAACCAAATATTCCATAGGTACCACTGCTTCCAGGCCATAAACTAACTTGAAGGGAATCTGTGTTGTTAACTTTTTGCAAGTAGTTCGATAAGCCCATAACACTGCTGGAATTATCAAATCCCAATCATCTCTATTAACACTGCAGATCTTAGTTAGTGTTGTCTCCAAAATCTTATTGAAATCTTTGACTGTACCATTCGCCTGTGGGTGATATGGTGTACTTTTCTAATGGTGAACTTCGAATTCCTGAGTCAAGGATTCAATAGTTTTCTTAATGAAGTGTGAGCCTTGATCACTCATACGGGTCTTTGGGCATCCAAGTCTGTTTATGATATCATCAAAGATGAACCGTGTAGTTGTAGTTGCACTACAGTCTTTAACTGTTCTTGCTTCTTCCCATCTGGTCAAATATTTTGTAACAATGATGATATATCGAGCTCCTGTATGCTTTTCTAGAGGGTTGATAGGTGCCACAAAGTCAATAGCCCATTTCTCAAATGTTTGCAAAGTTAACTGAGGTGTTAAAGGAATCTCATCCCTTCTAGAAGGCTTCCCTACTCTTTGACATACATCATAGGCTCTGTAGTATTCCTTGGAATCCTTATGTAAAGTGGTCCACCAGAGACCAGCTCTAAGAACCTTTTGCGTTGTTTCTTTCCTTGCATAATTTCCTCCTGCGATGCCTTCATGTGCTTATGCAAGAATAAATGGTCTTTCTGACTCCATAACACATCTTCTTAAGATCTCATCTGGTCCCATCTTATATAATTGTCTAGCTATAAGTTGAAAATCTACAGCCCAGACTACCAACTGTTTCTTCTGAATAATTGTATACTCACGAGGTGCCATTCCTGTTGACAAGAACTGGAATATCTTGACAAAGTGATCATCTACTTTCCTGATGGCCAACAATTGTGCATTTGGTAGTGTATCATCCAAACTGGTAGGTTCCTCTCCATGTTCTAACCTAGATAAGTGATCAGGTTCCTTATTCATTCTTCCTGGCTTAACCACAACTTCAAAGTCACACTCCTGGAATAACAATATCCATCTGCATATTATTCCCCCCAACACTGGCTTGTTGACTAGGTAATTTAATGCAGAATGATCCGTAAACATCTTAAAATGTCCTCTGAACAAGTAGTGTCTAAACTTCTACAGTGCATATACCATAGCTTAGCCTTCTCTTTTAGTGGTACTATAATTCATTTCATATGTCGAAAGCTTCTTGCTAGAAAAGGCTATAGGTCGGTCAATATCTCATGCACCTAGTTGTGTTAAAACTACTCCTAATGCAATGGATGAAGCATCGACATGAACATGGAATTCCTTACTCCAATATGGAAAAACCAAAATAAGTGCAGTGACCATTTTCTTCTATAATGTGTCAAAGCTCTCCTGGCATTCCTCTGTCCATTGAAACTTATTATCCTTCTTTAATAGTTTCTCCATGTGTTGTTATCTGTGTGTAACCCTTAATAAAAAATTTGTAGTATCTAGTGTGTCCCAATGCAGTGTGAAGTTATTCAACAGAAGTAGGAGGAGGTAGATCAACAATGATAGCAATGTTGGATGGATCTACCAACAACCCTTGCTTACACACAATGTGTCCTAAAAACACTCCAAAAGGTGAAAAGAAAATACACTCCTTCAAGTTCAGGGAAATCTGACATTGCATGCACTTATCCAACATTAATATCAAACATTCAATATGATCTTTCAATAGACTAAAAATGGTACAGTCATCAAAGTATGCCCTCAAAAACTTATGTAAAATTTCCTTAAATGCTTCGACCACGACCCTAGAAAAGATGGCTAGTGCATTCTTCAAACCAAAAGGCATCACAGTGTACTTAAAAGAACCCCATTCTATTGCAAATGTAGTCTTATGTCTGTCCTCCTTAGCAATTATGATCTGGTGATAGCCTGCAAATCCATATGTGAATGAATAAACTTTATGTCCTCCTACATTACCTAGAACTTCAACAATAAAAGGTGTAGGAAATTGATCATGTAAACATGCATCATTCAATTTCCTTAGATATACATAGATTCTGATTTCTCATGTCTTCTTATCTTGTACAACCATAGGGATGATCTATTCAGAGTCTTCGACTGGTTCTACAATTCCTTCTTCCAACATTCTATCTAATTCAATCTTAACTTTCTGCTTGTACTTGGGATTCAGTCTGTAAGGCCTCTGCTTGACAAGCCTTGCATCTGCTTTCAAGGGAATCTTCATTTCTCCCATGGGCCCTTCAATTCCCTTCATGTCTATGAACTTGGTTGGAAACAAGTCCTTATACTCATGCAATAGTTCTGTAATCTTACCAATAGTAGCATTATCCCAATAGTCTCCAACATTTTCCAACTTAGGTGCTTGATCTGTTCCAATATTAACCTTCTTAATTTTAATAGGTTGTCCAAGAAAAGGTAATTCAATCCCTGGCCCTTCTATATCTCTTTGTCCTTCGGGTTCTGAAATGTTCACATTCCTAGGGTCATCATCCTCATTAGCATTAATATTATAACAACCCTGTAACTACTAAAGAGGCAGAGTCCATTCATCTTCTTCTTGTTCAAGAGGGGGATTAGGTGCCTCCTCAAAGATATTTTGTCTTACAATTTGTAAAGCCTGATCTATTGTGGGGTACTAACTTTCAAATAGGAACATAGCTATAAAGTATGGGTCATACCATACCAATCTATAGTGACTAGGCACGGTTCTTCTTGAAGATACCAGTTAATAGACACAGTATCTAAGGTGTTAATGAACTTATGTACCCACCGTTCTTTAGGAATGTTTCTCTAGGATTCCTCACAACTTCGCATATGGTCCTTTGGACAACTCTGACCTATGTATCAATCTTTGCAACTTTCAACTTGGTCTGAAAAGCGCACTGTCAACAAGGTGGGAAATTGTACCCACTTCGTGATGTTCTTCTTGTGTGTTCCCCACCATCTAGCTAGCATTTCTTTCAAGGCTTCATCTAGTGCCAACAGTCTCTATTGTGATGGTACAATTCCTTCAAATTCCAATAGAAAAATCTCTAAATTATTCAAACCATCAAATGTAGGAAGATCACTTACTTATGTGCCAATCCAGCAAAATTCCTTAGTCAATTTGGCACCCCTACGCGTAGAGACTTCATACATTTTGTTCTGCCAATTTTTCAATGCTTCTTCTAAATATGACGAGCATGAAATTTCACTTCACCCACTTAGATTTCCATATGTTGTAGGATTAGTATAATCCTATTGTCCTGCTGTCAGTTTATAGATGTTCGCTAACTCATAGGTGTGGTCTTCTTCTCTTATAGGTTTTGTGTATTAGCGACCTTCATCAAGATCAAGAGGTGAAATGACCCTAATTCCATTACCTTCAAATGTCATTCTTCTCTTTTTCAGGTCAATAACAGTCAAATTGTGGAAATCCCAATCAATACCCAACAAGGCAAGGTAGGGGAAACTATCATCAAAAATCTCGATCACTTCGAAGTTTGCAAATGTCTTCACTCTGTAGATGTCCATAGGGACATGCTCTAGTCTTCCAAAGAGGCTCACCGTCTGTTGATTAGCCATCCTAAGCCTAATACGAGAGTAAATCAATTTAGGTTTTCCCATCAATGCCCACATCTTCTTCTTCATAACATTTACTTCCGATCCCAGGTCGAGGACCACATAGTCCATGTCATAGTCTCCAATATGAGCATTAAGGTGTAGTTCCTTCCTTGTCCTCCTTTTTCTAGATACTTGATTCACAACTCTACTCAGCAGAGGATCTAGTCTTCAAGTTTCATACTATCTTATCAGGTGTTGTAGTTTATGCACATCTCTTTCATCTTTAATCAAATCAATACAAGTATACAAGAAGTCCACAAACTTTCTTACCTCTTTTCCTTGTCTAGGTGGGGCAGACTCATCAAATGTTGGAGGCATTTCACATTCCATTACTTCCAATTGTGCCCTAGATGAAGAAGCCTCTTCACCTACAAATTCTATTCTTACTTCTTCAAAAGTATGCTTTTCTTTCCTTGGATCAAACATTGGCGCCTTCTCCCAGCAACGAAACCATTTGTTGGCACAGGGGTAGACACAAAAACACCTGCGAAGCAGATGAAGTCTCACCTGAAGTAGCAATAGGGGGATTGCAGAACACAAGTGTCTACAACCAGAGGAAATGCAAGATGATTCCAAAACAACAACACAAAATAGCCTAGAGATTCTTAACAGTATTATGCCCAACTTCACGAAGTGAGTTATATCTAAAAATAATAGTGCAATGACAGTATAAAAGGTAGTAAATAACAAAGCATCAACCACGTAGAACAACAAGATTTTGTGTGGTTCACCCTCTCCCTAGGGATACGTCCACGAAACTGTTTTTATTGATAGAATAAATGAAGATATACAGTTCTATTTGTGCACTCAGCTTCATATCCTTCTCTCTCTTCCTCCTTATTTCCTATATATGCACACTGAGCTGCAAAGATGATCTTTGCATCCAGCTGAAGACCCAAAATACAAGAATACTCTAAAACATAACACTTTTACTTCTCAACACAAATATCAACCCTATCTCACTTATATCTTCTCAACTCTTCTAGACCTCTATTTATACATTCCATGACTCTTATAAAACCAAGGGCCGAAGCCCAGGTGCCAAAACCCTAGGTCCACATAACCTGCATTTTAAGGACTTCGTCGACCTATTCTTCCTTCTTCTCTGCGAGGTGATCCAAAGCACCCATTAGTGTCTTATTCCACTGGATAACTTGTCCATGATCTATATTCTTTGTTGTTTTGTCTTTCTTGATATTCTTTTTCAATGGCTTGTTTTCCTTTACTTTGTTCCTTCCTTTATGCTTCTTTAACCACTTTGACCCTTCCTCGGTTTGTGTGCCTTCCGCGCACTTCATACTTTGTCTTTTCTTCTTCCTTAATATTTGCTTTCTTCCTTAATACATGTCAAAGGGCCAAAAAGCATAGAGGTGAAGAATTGTACTAGAGAAATGTCAGGAAGATTCCAAGAATTGGCGAAGTCTGTCAAGGAGGAAAACACTGCCTAAGTGGATCAGAACGAGCCACAAGTTAGTGTTGGGGGCCTGCTGGAGCAGGGTATTTTGGGAGAAAAGTTCGATGAAAGAGAACAAAAAAAATGGAAGGAATATCAGGAAAGGACCAAGGAAGAAGCGCGTGCCAGGAAATGAAAAGAAACTAGTGTGCCAGAAGGCAAAGGAAGCAATGTGTCGAGAATAAAGCAAAATCAACGCGATGGAATTGCGGATTAGTTATTATGCATAATGAATCTTAAAGGATGAATAAATGGTAGATCTGAATAATGGTATGGTAGAATGCATGTTGAATTAAAAACAGTATAATATGCCTAACATTCCAAGAATTTCCATCCAATCCATGATTGCAGACACTTGGTTCATGCAATCACCCATAAGCCATCTCAGGTGAGACTGCACTGTGCACTCTATGCATAGTGTTGCCTTCTGGTTTACTAGAGGGGGAGATGGTTTATAGGGTTTTGTTGGAGAACTAATTTAGAACCCGAGTAATCCCATACATCCAACACTTCATATACAACCCTTTGTTCAGTAGTGGTGACTTTGGAAACAACTGAATCTCGTGTTCAACCTCCTTCTTGGGTGGTAGTCCCCGAGGCTCCAAAAACATTTCCCTGTAGGATTCTATTAATTTTTGTAGTTGTTGGCACTAATTTCCACCACATCCTTGTAAGGATTCCTTCATCCACAAGTGGCTTCCTTCTCCTTGATGTTTTCCTTCTCTTAAAAATAACAAGACAAATTTCTTCACATTGCCCATGGTTCTTCTGGCCTGATGAGCGTTGATTAGAGAGAGTTTGGATTTGTCCTTGTGTGCATTTATGGTGTATGATCTTCCCTCTTTGACCAGTCTATATTGGTTATCTCTTCTCATGAAGATGGAATCCATCACATAAAAACATGGGATTCCCAAGATGACTCTACATACATCCAAAGGAACCACATCTGCAACCACTTCGTCAACATAGTTCTAGTTGATGGCGAATTTGAATTTGCATTGCTTGCTTACCTTCGATTCCATATCCTACCTGTTAGTGATATTTCTTGCACAGGGATGTTTTCCTCTCCAATTTGAGACCTCTAATGTAAACACATAGAGGTGGGATTTTCAAAGCCGGTCAGGTGAGATTTATTCAAAGGCCATAGCCATAAACGTCAAGCGAGCCTGATCATGGACGCAAGGAACAACGAAGGAGATATAGACCATCCGCCTGAGAAGGGGCGCGTGGCAGGAGATCAGCGTCATCGGGAAAGTCCCGACAAGAAAGCGCCCATTGGAGAACTTGAAGCCATCAGGATATCGGGGATCTTGGGGACGAGTAGTTCGTGCACTTCAAAAATGCGAACCGTGAAACCCCAGTGGAGATGGTCAAGGGCATATGGTGGTGGTCATATGGATCAGGTTCCAGTTGGTGGGGCTAGCTCATTGAAGTGGAGCTCATCGCAAATCGGGTATCAGACTTTCGAGGAGCAAGCGCCCCTTGTTTTTTGCATTTTGAAATCCCGAACCCCAAATTCCCGATAGCGCTCAGGACCGGGCCCGTGGTTCTGATGCCTGGTCATAAGAGAGGAGGTCTGAAGTGAGGGGCGCTTTCATTTCATTTGGCCAAAGGTGCCGAATTAATTCTCAGAAGGGGGGCACTGTGCTCTGCCGACTCCAGCCCGATGAGATGTGGATCCCGGTACCTACTCAGAATGGATAAAGGAGAAAGAGGGCGGGTGAAGCCTCACGTCACCCATTTATTGCAGAGTATGGAGGTCCCGACTGAAATTTATTCAGGAGGGTCCCTTGTACCGGTTCTCTTCAGGAAATCCATGTCGAGTCTCCAACTCACCAGGGGAACCTGTAGACGCTAGTTAAACATTCAAAGGGCTCAGCTACCCCATGGCGCGAGCCATACTGAATTAAAGGTAGCGTATGGCAGAATAATGCAGGCCAGATTTGATTGAGGCAACACCATCCATTGAAAGTTTTGAGACGCCTCTGCTGGGCGAAAGGAAGGGAAGAGTATATGTAGGCATTTTTGCCATTTTGTAAGGATCGATGGTTGAGCAGAGCTCCCAGTTGTAAAGTTTTAATGAAGCACTGTTATTCTGGTTATGTATGAGCTTTGGAGACTTCTTGCCTTATGAATGCCAGTTTCTTTCATGTCTTTGTTTACACTGTGTTAGAGCAGCTCGAAATTGGAGGATCCAGTCGAGTTGTAGATATTATAGGATGATGTTGTAATGGATCACTGTAATAGTTACGGAGCCTCTAATCAGTTTCTGTGATTTCTTTAACGCTGAATGACTTGGAATTGGAGGATCCAGTCAAGTCCTCTTTTCAGTTTCTTGAAACCCTGGACCAGGAGGATCCTGCGTTTAGAGTTTTTCCCCTACAAACTGCTGCAAGCCTGTTGCCCAGAGTTGTTTGTTCATCCTCTCCTAAGTCTTCCACCTACTCATCGTTTAATCAACCCACTCGCTGAAATTAGGATTCCAGACCTCCCTTGCTCTTACATACCAGACCCAGTCCCTGAGTTAGAATGATATTTCCTTGAGTCTTTACCTCCATTTGATCACCCTTTAAAACAAATCGTGACAATAAACTGATGGGCGTTGGGCTCTGCTCCTGCAAGATATCCAGGAGTGACTTCTGACACTAACATTTCTGGCGCCGTTGCCGTGGACGAAGTTGAAAATTTTCCTCGGGATTGAATGACAACGACTACCTGATTCTGAAGGTGCATCAGAAATCAAAATTATCAATATTGTTGTTGTGCACCTGGCGACTCCATTATGAAGACTTCGCTGAGGAGAACCTGCTCTATCAATTGTGGCTTTCAGAGGCAGAAACACGTGGTCTCATCCATAGCTGCCCCTAGCTACACCTGAAACCGATCCAGAGGTGTTCCTCAGAAAAGGAAAGTCCCCCGAAGAAGAATCTTCCACCGTCGAAACAGGTAATCTGCCATATCCTTCTGTAAGAACTTTGTTTTCTTCCCCTTAGTTTCTTGATAGATCTCCTTCGCAAGTTTCCCGTTTCCTAAATTTTGGAAGTGTTCCTGCAGAGTTTTCCCCTCCTGGTCTGGGATTGGAGGGAGAAATCCTTGTCACTCCCTCCTCCTTGAATCACCTCTTGTTTCCCACCCCACTCCAATATTCATTCCCTATAGCCCCTTCGCGAACTCCTTCTCCTCCGAGTTCTGCTCCACCTAATATTCCTATGGCCGGAGAAAATACCCCTATGACCGAAATAGAGGTCATCATAGCCTCTAGATATGCTCTCCTCATGCTACCACAGCCTCTCAATAACCTCCCAGCAGAAGGGTACCTTAAGCAGCTGCCCAAGTTTACAGGCGAGGGGGATATAACTGATGAAGAGCACCTAGAAGCCTTTTATACTTTCGCAGATGACAATGTTATCATGCACACAGACGTATGGATGAGAATTTTTGTCCATAGTCTCCAAGGAGAGGCTAGAAACTGGTTCAGGGCCCTGCCTCCTGGATCTATTGATGGGATCATAGATCTAGATAATGCCTTTTTGAGGCAGTGGGGAGATAAAAAAGACTTCATGTATTACATGACAGAGTTTGGGTCGTTAAAGAGAAAAGAAGAAGAGTCTGTTTCCGACTTCTCCAAGAGATTTAATAAAATGTACAACAAAATTCCTACTGAGATAAAACCCCCCGAAGCCTCTACAAAGATCACTTTCTCCAACGCCTTTGATCCTGATTTCTGCCTACTGCTAAGGGAGAGAAGAGCTGCTACACTGGCACACATGCAAGACGCAACCGTGGAGGTAGAATCCAACATATTGGCTATCAACCGACTCAGGAACACTGGTGATAGAAATATGCCCAAGAACAGGCCTGAAACTTCCTTGTCTAGTCCCTCTCCCCTACCCCATCAGACAGATGAAACAGCTAGAACGCTAAAATCGCTTGCTGCCAAGATAGAAAGGATGGAATTAGAGGGGAAGCCCATGTACATAAATCCCCAGAATACTGATATTAGAGGTTTCAGACGACCTGCTAACAATGTGCCCCAGGTTTTCTCGAGGGAGCAAAGGGGAAGAGACAGAGATGATCAAAAGGTCCAAACCCCCCTCCAAAGCAACCTAGTTGATCATGAGGAAAGAGATGAGATAGATGAGTTTGGTCTGGAAATTCACTGTATTGAAGAAACCCCTCCTTTTCCCCACTTGACTCAGTCTGCGTACAAAAAATCTTTGATGAGCATTCAGATCCATGAATTAGGGAAGGGAGAAAGGGCTGGTCACACTCCTAGCAGATATAATCTCAGGTCAAGAAGGAAAGATGGAGACTTCGACAGTTCAGATCCTCCCCTCATAGCAGATAGGCCTACTAAAATAGCAACAGTCACAGCTAAAGAAAAGAAGATTCAAAATGCTTCGCCAACAACCAAAGAGCCTGTCACTGAGGTAAGAGAAGCTCCTAAACCTACCCCCTCCTTCAATTTTGAGCATGAGATTCAGAAGATTAGGATTCCTTTACCTCTCTCTGAGCTGGTTAAAAATGAAGACTTCAAAAGGTCCCTCTCCAAGTTGCTACAATCTGAATCCCCCCAGCCTCCCTCTGACTCAATAAAACTTCAAGATGAGAAGCCTGCATTCATCTTAGGGCCCATGGTAGAAGATAGAGATGATTCATCCCCTCCCTTCTACACATCCCTGAATATACATGATAAATTTCTGCATAACTGCCTCATGGACTCAGGGGCTTCCCATAATCTTATGCCCAAAATAGTAATGGAGGAGCTGGGATTAGAAGTGACCAGGGCCTACCATGATTTATACTCTTTTGATTCAAGGAGGGTGCAATGTCTGGGAGTCATCAAGGACCTGGTGGTTTCACTGTTTCAACTGCCCATGAAGAGTATGGTCATGGACATTGTGGTAGTTGATGTTCCTCCCAAGTTTGGCATGTTGTTGTCAAGGTCTTGGATTAAAAGACTTGGAGGGACGTTACATATGGACCTCACGTACGCTACCATCCCAGTGTTCGGAGGGGAGCATAGAAGACTATACAGAGAAGCCCAACTGGCCTACATAATCAGTGATGGAGCCAACCCTACTAATCACCCCATCTTTGCCTTGGATACCAATTTAGGCTCCAGTTTACTATAGCTCACCCATGCCCCCGAGCCTCCTTTAAAACTCAGAAATCCACCCACTGTTTCCCCTGAAGTTCCTCCCTCCATCACCTCAATCTGGAAAATGTTTTTTGATGGAGCCTGTTCCCAAGAAGGCGCCAGAGCTGGAGTGGTTCTTGTGTCACCTGCTCAGGAGACCACATCTCTGTCATACAAATTAGAATTCGAAGCTACCAACAATGTGGCAGAGTACGAAGCTCTTATACTAGGATTAAGGGCTGCAAGGGAAATGGGAATCCAGGAGATAGCAGTGTTCGGAGATGCCGAGTTGGTAGTCCAGCAGTTCAGAAGTGCCTATCAGGCCAAGCATCCTCGACTCAGGAGTTATCGAAATTAGGTATGGGACCTAATTGACAGTTTCTTCTTAGCGTTCAACATTTCTTTCATCCCAAGAGAAGAAAACACAGTGGCAGATTCTTTGGCTTCTTCAGCAAGCGTTTTCAAGGTCCCCTTGCCGCCCAAACTGAGGTATGATGTAGAAGTAAAATACAGGCCCTCCATACCTGACAATGTAAAGCATTGGAAGGTGTTTGAGGACGAGCTCGAGATCAAGAGATTCTTGGAGACTATCGAATAATTTTCAGAGATGCATATCGACCAAGATTTTGTCTCAGAGGAAGAGTTTGATGGGGGTGAGTTGCTGAGTAAAATAGCAAATCATGACATTATTCAATTGCCTGGCAATCACATCCCGAGGGGACTAGTCCCATTGGAGAGGTTGTTCAATGGGAATGATGTGGCAATAAAGGGAAGAGTTTCGGGTAATGATGCTGACACAACTGAGTGCAACATTGGCACACCAGTGGTAGTAGTGCTCCTTGTCTGTCCTGGAGAAGACTGTGATATCATCCAGATAGATTACCACAAACTAATCCTTCTCCCCTATGAACGCTATATCCATAGCTTGCTGAAACGTTGCTCCAACATTCATCAATCCGAAAGGCATTTTGGCATACATGAATGTACCCCAAGGAGTGGTGAAAGCTGTCTTTTCTCTGTCTCCAGGCATGACTGATATCTGATTGTAACCAGAGAAACCATCAATCATGGATATCCTAGATGCACCAATGACCTTCTGCAATATGTGTTCCATGTTGGGTAGGGGATAATTGTCTTTCTTTGAGCTTCTATTCAAGTTCCTAAAATCAACACAAAGTCTAATTTCCCCACTTTTCTTTCTTACTGGAACCATATTGGCCACCCACTCGGAATACCGCAATGGGACAATGATTCGGGCATCTAACAATTTCTTCACTTCTTTCTCCATGACAGGTAGCAACATGGGATTTATCTACCTCAGCTTCTGCTTGAATGATTTAGCTTCTTCTTTCAGTGGGATCTTGTGCTCAATGATAGATGCGTCATAAGTCTTAAGGTCTTTGTAGGTCCATGCAAACACATCGGCAAACTCTCTCAGCAACTCGGTATATTCAATCCTCTGCTCCTTGGTGTGCCAAGAAATCTTCTGAATCTCATGCTCAAGATCCTTAAACCCCAAGAAATCCTTGTTTGCTATGAAGGAGGGGAAGCTACTAGGCCATATAGTATCAGCAGAAGGAGTAAGGATTGACCCTAGTAGGGTGGAAGCAATTCAGACCCTGTCACTTCCCAGATCTAAAAAAGAGGTTCAGGAATTTTTGGGGAAGATAAATTTTCTGAGGAGATTCGTCTCAAATTTTGCCGAGCTGGTGAAACACATCACAACCATGCTCAGAAAGGGAAATGAAGTAAAATGGACCACTGAACCCAGGGAATATTTTTTCCAAATAAAGAAGGTGTTGACCGAGGCACCTGTGCTAATCATCCCCGATTATTCCAAAGTTTTCCTGATATTTTCTTTTGCTTCCTATGATACAGTAGCGACAGTTTTGTTGCAGAAAAATGATCAAGGGCAAGAGCAACCTATTTCCTTCTATAGCAGGGCATTAAGAGGTGCATAACTCCGGTACGAGATCATGGAAAAGCAGGCCTATGCATTGGTGAAAGCTCGCAAAGATTCCAGAGTCTATGTATTGCACTCAAAGATCATTGCATATGTCTCTTTGGCCTCTATGAAGGACATTATTATACAACTCGACATGGATGGGAAAAGAGGCAAGTGGATTGCCAAGATTCTAGAATTTGATCTAGAAATTAAGCCCACCAAGTTGATAAAGGGACAGGGTTTAGCCAAATTGCTAGCTGAGTCCAACTGCAAAGCCTTGGGGATTAACTTCGTCAATGAGCAAGTTGAGTCATCCAACAAGCATTCTCTAGAGGGTGAAGAGGTTTTCAACAACCCAGTGAATGGGCATTTTCTAAAAAAAAAAATTTATTTGAGCCTTAGGTGGCTCCTCTGTTTGTAAATATTGTCTTTTATTTCTTGTTTAGTTTCTTTTTGTATGTTTTCGGCCTAATAAGTGACTCCATAGCCCAATAGCAAGGCACTGAAGCTGCGGAAGGATTTCTTAGAGCATCGCGGGGACGACTCTATCCCCCGTGGAGCCTAATGTTAACAACATTTCTTGCACAGGGATGTTTTCCTCTCCGATTTGAGACCTCTGATGTAAACACATAGAGGTGGGATTTTGAAAGCCGGTCAGGTGAGATTTATTAAAAGGCCATAGCCATAAACGTCAAGCGAGCTTGATCATGGACGCAAGGAACAACGAAGGAGATCTAGACCGTCCGCCTGAGAAGGGACGCGTGGCAGGAGATCGGCGTCATCAGGAAAGTCCCGACAAGAAAGCGCCCATCGAAGAACTTGAAGCCATCGAGATATCGGGGATCTTGGGGACGAGTAGTTCATGCACTTCAAAAATGCGAATCGCGAAACCCCGGTGGAGATGGTCAAGGGCATATGGTGGTGGTCATATGGATCAGGTTCCAGTCGGCAGGGGCTAGCTCATTGAAGTGGAACTCATCGCAAATTGGGTATTGGAGTTTCGAGGAGCAAGCGCCCCTTGTTTTTTGCATTTTCAAATCCTGAACCCCGAATTCCCGATAGCGCTCAGGACCGGGCCCATGGTTTTGATGCCTGGTCATAAGAGAGGAGGTCTGAAGTGAGGGGCGCTTTCGTTTCATTTGGCCAACGGTGCTGAATTAATTCTCAGAAGGGGGGCACTGTGCTCTGTCGACTCCAGCACGATGAGATTTGGATCCTGGTACCTGCTCATAATGGATAAAGGAGAAAGAGGGCGGGTGAAGCCTCACGTCACCCATTTATTGCAAAGTATGGAGGTCCTAGCTGAAATTTATTCAGGAGGGTCCCTTGTACCGGTTCTCTTCAGGAAAGCCACGCCGAGTCTCCAACTCACCAGGGGAACCTGTACACGCTAGTTAAACATTCAAAGGGCTCAGCTACCCCCTGGCACGAGCCATGATNTCCTAGCTGAAATTTATTCAGGAGGGTCCCTTGTACCGGTTCTCTTCAGGAAAGCCACGCCGAGTCTCCAACTCACCAGGGGAACCTGTACACGCTAGTTAAACATTCAAAGGGCTCAGCTACCCCCTGGCACGAGCCATGATGAATTAAAGGTAGCGTATGGCAGAATAATGCAGGCCAAATTTGATTGAGGCGACACCATCCATTGAAAGTTTTGAGATGCCTCTGCTGGGCGAAAGGAAGGGAAGAGTATATGTAGGAATTTTTGCCATTTTGTAAGGATCAATGGTTGAGCAGAGCTCCCAGTTGTAAAGTTTTAATGAAGCACTATTATTCTGGTTATGTATGAGCTTTGGAGACTTCTTGCCTTATGAATGCCAGTTTCTTTCATGTCTTTGTTTACACTGTGTTAGAGCATCTCGGAATTGGAGGATCCAGTCAAGCTGTAGCTATTATAGGATGATGTTGTAATGGATCACTGTAATAGTTACGGAGCCTCTAATCGGTTTCTGTGATTTCTTTAACGCTGAATGACTTGGAATTGGAGGATCCAGTCAAGTCCTCTTTTCAGTTTCTTGAAACCCCGGACCAGGAGGATCCTGCATTTAGAGTTTTTCCCCTACAAACCGCTGCAAGCCTGTTGCCCATAGTTGTTTGTTCATCCTCTCCTAAGTCTTCCACCTGCTCATCGTTTAATCAACCCACTGACTGAAGTTAGGATTCTAGACCTCCCTTGTTCTTACATACCAGACCCAGTCCCTGAGTTAGAATGATATTTCCTTGAGTGTTTACCTCCATTTGATCACCCTTTAAAACAAATCGTGACAATAAACTGATGGGCATTGGGCTCTGCTCCTGCAAGCAATCCAGGAGTGAGTTCTGACGCTAACACTACCTTACCCCACCCAAAGGGTATGATTGTGGATGGTCTTGTGTCTCTAGCCAAATATTCTCAACTAATTGCAAAGAGATTAAGTTGGATTGTGAACCGGGATCAAACAAACAATCCACATTGTTCTATTTTATGTGGATTTTAATGCAAAACAATTCAGTCATCACCTTCTCCTCCCTGTGACTACTAATGTCACTTCCTTTTGCAGATTGATGCAACTGATCTTCTTTTCCAGGTATAAGGTGATGTCAACCCTCTCCTCAACATCCACACTTAACATTTCTTTCTTTTTCTTCTGAAAATTCTAGGGGAACTTCTCAGGGTGCAATTTCCAAGAGTCCTCCTCAATATGTCCCTTTCGGTCGCAACCTTTTCATTTCTCGAAAGAAGGGGTTGCTTCCTTTGTTGTTGCCACATTATTCTTCTCATTCCACTTCATTTTATTCTTTCCCTTCTTCTTCATCTATTCTTGCAGTTTTGTTTTCTTGAGTGTGTCTAGCTATTTCTTTCGCTTATCTCCTTTGAGGTACTATGCCTGAACACTAGCCTCATCAATTGTATTTGGTATAAAAAACATCAATTGATGTTGAATATATGGTAGCAATTCCCCCACATAATTGATCAACATTTATGGACTTTTGAGTGAGACTCCCATTTGGATGGCTCTCTTCCTTAACTTAGTGGTGAATTCTTGCACTGATTGTCCTTGCCTCTGCCTGAAATAATTCCAAACTATCCATTGGTTCTCCTCATATACGATTGGGAAGAACTATGCTTTGATCATGTCCTTGAACACCTCCCATTTCGTGACCAATGGCTCATTCTTTGGTGTTTTTCCTACTACATCATTCTCCTACCATGCCAAGGCATGGCCTTCAAGCTTCAATCAAGCGAATGCAAACTTTTTCTTTCTTGTCACTTCATGCACACTGAAGTATGCCTTTATATGTTGTAGCCACTAGTTCAGTTTAATGGCATCCACTTCTCTAGCATACGTTTTGATCTCCACCTTGGACTCCACACGAAAAGGTACATGTGTCCTACTATAGCTACATTCTCCCATCTCTAGTTCAACCTTCCATTCTTCCTTTGGCTTCTTTTCTTCTCTCTTGGGTTCACCATGACCATGTTCTATTGATGGAATTTCATTACATTGTGCTTCCAACAGTTGTGACACCATTGATTTTAGTGTGGCCATGCCCTGCTCAAGTCGGTCCAACTTGACTCTAGGATCTTCATCCTCATTTCCAACTTGATATTCGCAATCCATGTGTGGTTCTTTACTTCACTCGAATCCTAACAACAAATCATGTCCACTTCTCATGTAGTCACTTCGGGTACTTACCATACAAGTCACACTAGATATTCGAACTTAGTGCTATAATACCATCTGATCTATAAATGGCAGGATGATTTCCCAACCACCTCCTCAACACAGATCCCAATGAAATTATTCTTATTCTTTGTATCTGTTCTAATCTCAACCTGCCTTACTCATGCTAAAATGTTCGTGAAAGAAGAGGGTGTTAAAGAATAAATTTCCAACGTTATTTGAGGATGCACATAACTGGTGTAGACCGTTACATGTGAATAATGGAGAAAAAGTAACATATTTCAGTAAGGAGGTTCTAGTAGCAACCAAGTAATTGGTTAATAGCATGTAAGCGTTCATTTTTCCACACATGACAATGAGGTATATTCAAAGAACATTGTTAGTCTGAAGATACTCCTGAAGGTAGCTTGCACGCTCATAAATGTGGTCAAACAAGAAGAAAAAACTAACGTTCTTCTCAGAAGTTAGGGTTCATGTTGGAAAGGAAAATTTATACTCACTTGGGTCTCTCCTCATAAGTTCGCTTGGAGAACAATGAGAATGCATAGGACACTTATCAGAATTTAGGGTTCGTGTTGCATAAAGGGAAACATGAAAACAAAGTAGGGATGGCGCTTGACAAAGAGGAACATGAGAGCAATTAAAGAATGCGCTCCAGTGGTTAGGAACACCCAAAGAACTAAATGTACAACTACTTGCTCCTCATCCACAAGAATTAAAAGAATGCACAACAACAATTAATAATGGATTGTCAACAATATTAATAAGCTACACAACTACTCATTGCATAGAAGAACAGAAAAAACAAACTCATAAGACAAGGTTTTACCTTGGAAACCCAAATGGGAAAACCAACATTCAATTGGCTTCGGCCATGATTTTATTATTTAGTAATTGCATGATTACAGACTCTCTGGTTCAGCTTGGTGCTTCTCAATGAAGTCTCAACAACATCTCCTTCCTCTCTTTTCCCAATAACCCTTTCTCCATCTCC
>SNQJ01S0059431.1:25582-37459 GCA_010110895.2 Picea sitchensis
TTATGGATACTTTTCCCTAAATTCGCTCCACCATTCTTAAAACCCTAGTTTCATGAGGAACACTTTCTTGTTGTAGGTATCATCTACAACTAAAGGAGAGCAACCACATACTCAAGGAAATCAAGGAACCTTCCCAAGGAGAGGCCACCAAAATATCAATACCTTCATGGGTTCTCCATAGCTCTACCATTTGGGTAACAAATTCATTCATTCTTTAATGAGCTTGTTGTTGTTATCTTTTTATTTTTGATGCATTTTACTTCTATTTATAGGAATATCATATATTTAGGAGTAAATCTATTCATTTAAAACTATGGTTTTTAGTTTTTCTAACATTTTGTTTATGATCTTGTAGCAACTACATGGGTTACCCCTATTGCAAATTTATACCAACATCTATTGCAAATTTATACCAACATCTATGATCTCTTAGAGGCTCCTTCATTGAAAAATAAAATCTCATAATTAAAAATCTCATTTTTAAATTAAAATTAATAAAAGTCATTTTAAATTAAATATGCTTACTTTGTTAAATGTTTATAAGGAAATGAAAAACTTCAAATAAAATCATAATCATCTCACCATGTAAAGTTCATTTATAAGGAAATGGAAAAATTCAAATAAAATCATAATCATCTTGTAAAGTCGAGCTTATTAGAAGACTAATGTAACACTCCACTATCTCTATATAAACATTAGGAAATGTCTTCTTCCTTATGGGGATAAAGCGTCACAACTTGTATATGTAAAGTCTGTTTATAGGGAAATGAAAAAATTCAAATAAAATCATAATCATTTCACCATGTAAAGTCGAGCTTATGAGAAGACTAATGTAGCACTCCGTGTTATAGCAAGATTTGCCCCACCATTGCTATCTTGCACAAAGGGCCTTTTTCCATTTCCCTATGCAGACTTGTCATCCATTTTTGATGAATCCAAAGAAAAAAATACACATTTTTCCACATATACGCACCCTATCTTCTATACAACATGCGTATACGCAGGCTGCTCCACTACAACATGTGTACATCGGGATTTGTGCCAAAAAATACGAAAATGGATTCGGGTTTCCATGTCATGTCAGGAGATCTCTGATCCTTGGCCTTCCACATACTGGAAACATTCCGACTTGGCCCTTTAGTTACATTTTGAAGACTATAAAAGAACAATTGCGAGCTATGGAAAAGAGGAGAAAGCATTCAGCTTTGAGAGCGAAGTTACTCTGGAGAAATTACTTCATATTGAGTCTACATCCCTTTGTCCCTCAAGTCTAAACACAGTGTTCAATCCCCAAGCTCTTTCCCTATTGTTGAGAGAACCTCATTGTCTCTCTCCTATGAGCTTTCCTTTGGTGGAGGATTGAAGTGGTGGAGGCCCAGTTAGAAGGAACTTGGTTCCTTGGTTTCGAACCATGCTGACACGGAAGACTGTAATGTTGTCACTTCTGCTGATCAATTATTAATAGAAACACTCCTTTCCCGTCCTATTGGTATCGTGAAAATATATGATTATTATCCATGGGCATGTTTGTAATGTTTATTAATGGATTATGTTATCTAATGTGCTAACCCCTTTACACTATCACCATGTACTTATTATGCTTGTTTGTTGAGAACTTGTTGTAGGTATAAAGCTTTGGGTCGAAGTTCTCAACGGTGGAACATCATCAAACATTGGATCAAGGTAGGCCTCTTTATTATCTTGCACATTAGTTTATATAGAATACAATGGAATTGAGTTGATTTCTGCAGTCATACTTGTCTGTTGTGGTTTAACCTTGGCCATAGATAGTTTTTCCCTCGTAACAAAATTGGCGACTCCACTAGGGAGAGATATTCCTTCTAAGGGTTGAAGTATTTTTTCTTCTTGCATTGCTCTTTTTCCTTTGTGTTTCTTGTCGTATCACTGCTTGACAGATTCTATTCACTCTGAGTCTGATTTTTCAGCCTTTTTTCCCTTACCTGGCCTTGTTTTAAAGCTTGTACGCTCCTTTTGTGTTGACAGTCGCATATACACGCGTGTTGTCTCACTGCAAGCTGCGTATATACGCATTGTTCTCCTGTACAGTCGTGCATATCACTTTCCCTTTGCTTGTTTGCTTGGTTTAGTGACTGTTGGGTGGGATTTGATGTTTGCTAAGCCTTCTTAGGTTTCTGTAGTGCCTGTTGAGCTTCTTTGGGTTGACAGGAAACCTGTTTGGAGTTGAATTTATGGGCGTAGTCTTTCTCATTGTTTTTCATTTTTTATTTGTCCTTGAACCCTGGGCTATTTGCTTGGCTTCTTGGTATTCTTCTTGAGTTATTTCGTTTATACACAGTAGAATTTATATATCAGGTTTCTTTTCAATCCATGAATTTTCTCTTTAATATATTGAAAATACAAAAAAAATAGGCATTTTGCATTGGTTAGCATTTTTGTCTTTGAACCTTTATCATTAGCTTAGTGCATTTAGCGAAAGATTGCATTTTACTTCTGAATTGYAGAGTTGAAATTGAAAATTGCACTGATTTTATTAGCATATCATTCATTGAAAATTTAAAGATAGACTTTGCATTATATTCATATTTATCTTCTTGCAGAGTCATAACATCATGTGTTTCACTTCCATACCCTTTTGAGCAATCACGACCAATAAAATTTACACTTTAAACTAAAATTGATTAGTCACGATTTTATTTTTAGGGTGCACAAACTAGTCTAGGATTTAGTGCCTTGGAATAGGATTTTGTGAGTAAACTTCTCCAAGGCAATTAGATCAATATATGTGTCTGAGATAGGGAGTTGAGAAGTCCATTGTATAATTGGTAAGATCAGAAGGCTCCGCTCACACCGGAGTTAATCACAAGGTCACATGAAGTTAGTTGAAGGGTAACCCCTAGATACTCACCTAGCGTCAGAGATATTTCTGTGGATTTATTCATATTTGGGGATCTTGCTAGTACCCATACCTCTGTGAGAGGTGGTGCTTTCAAGGTTTTGGGCTTTTCTACCCTACCCATATGGTGATCCAGACTTATGACTTCTCGCATGTGCATCGGTTATACAGTGGTTTATTAGTTGCTTGACTTAGGTATCTCATAGGTTACTTGCAGGGATTATTCTACTTGTACCCTGGGTCAGATAGGGGTCAGACAACACACAACCTTTATGGAGGATTACCTCTCTAGGGGGATCTGATCGACTGGTTTTTAATCCCATGAGGGCCCCTATTACTAATTCTGTTAACTCCAAACTTTTGTGGGGAGTCTCAGGTCCCTCTTGGATGAGACATACCTTCTTTAGCGAGGGAGGCCACTCAGCCACTTTAGCCCGTTTGCATGCATATTGGTCATTTGACTTTTTCGTATGTTCTTTGACTGCTAGTTGGCCTTAGAATATTTTTATTTTTTTGAGTCATAAGTCATCGTGGAGTCGGACCAACATCCTCATCAGTCCCGTCGGTTGTTACATTTACCACCAGATTTCAGGTTCTTGCCTTCTAAAAGGCATAGAGTTTTTTAGAACTGGTACACACACATCCACCTTTCAGAATTGTGGTTCCACAAGGATGAGTACCGAGTCTAGTCTTCAGAACACTGGGAGTTCTTCGAATCCGATACCCACTAGAGTTAATGGCACCCCTTCGACTCCTGTAGCCGCTATAGTTGCAGTGATGGAGGCTTATATCGATACTATGGCTCAACATATAGTTAATGCTTCATCTCTTACCTTGAACCTTTTTGGGGGTTTCGATCACTCGTCGAGTTACAATGTTCAGTCCATCCCTATGGCTTCTAGTCCATTTTATTATGGTATGCCTAACTTCACTTCGTAGTTTTCGACTGCCATCCCAGTTGCTGGCCCTAATGCTAGCCTTGGACTTGGGGGAACTACACCTCCTTACACTCCTTCCCCTTTTAGTGGTTCTCATATCTCCCAAACAAATCCTCATGTAGGAAGTGTCCATGTTCTTAACCTTGGGTCTAATCCTTCTATGGCTATATGGAACAACCCAGCTGGCGGACAAGTTTCGCCCTATATCCCTACCTCCTTGGCGTCGATTCCGACCAATAATTTTGGCATGAAGAATCCACTTCAATCCTCTAGGTTCCCACCTGGAGGAGGTTAGTTTTACACTTTGGGAAACCCCCAACCCAAATCCAATCCAGCTGGGGGAAATTTTCACAATCCTTATCATAACATTCCTGCTAGAATGATGCCCAACCCACCCTATACGAATCAGCCCGAAGGAGGGCCTTATAATTCCGGACAGGGATTTCATTCTTACCGAAATCCTGGGTGGAATGCAGTTCCAAACACACAATCTTTCGTAGGAGGATGGGGCCAGATGTCGTAACCCCATCTCCCTTTTTTGGCCACGTCAATCTGCTAGACTTGTCTAAGTTAATGAACGACCCGGTGAGTCATGATCCCACATGGCCCCCCATCCCCACCAAACTTCCTTCAGACATTCCAAAGTTTGAGGGTAATAATGGAAAGGACTCTGATGAACACGTTACTACCTTTCACCTTTGGTGCTCATCAAATTCCATGAACCATGATTCTATTAGATTACAATTGTTTCAATGCACTCTCATTGGAGTTTCTTCACAATGGTACATTGAGCTACCTTGGGGGACATATGGGTCATTTAATAATTTGGTGGTGGCCTTTCTCAACCACTTTCAATTGCCCATTTGTTATGATGTTGGCCTCGAACTTTTGTCGACTTTATGCCAGGACACTGCCACTCACATCTCAGATCATATCCAGGAGTGGCGTAGATGGAGGCAGTTGATTAAGACTCCTATACCCCTGGCCTTTCTCCTAGAATGGTTCCTAAATTATTTCCACCCTCCTATATCGAAGGGCGTTGCCACCTCTGTGTTCTCCAACGAGGAAGAAGCTATCTTTAGAGCCTAGCAGTTAGAATTAATATATGCTCAGTCTGGGATGTTATATCACCTTCTTCCAGAAGCACCGCGGTCAAATTATGATCCTAGGAAAAAACCTGGACCTCATGCCGATGACATTGTAGGGTCCACTAATGTAAATTCCACAGACTCGGTGACAAAATCTGTCGGAGGATCAACTTCGTCTGCATCCTCCAAACCCACCCAGTCGACGGATGTACATTCCGTGCAATTGTCGAAAATCCCAAATGGTTACCAACAACCAGATGGGAATAAAAGGAATGGCCGAAACAATCATAAGGGTGGCAAAAATGGTAACATGCCCAAGGAAGATAATAATGGGAAGTAGAATGATAATGCTGCAGAGGGAAAGAAAGATAAATGTAAGGTGAAGTTTCCTTGTAAACTTTGTACCGATGACCACCTTACACATTTATGCCCCAAGCTCGCGGAGGCTTTGAGGCTTTTAAATCTACCACCCGTTGTGCTGACGAATCCATTCCCACACAACCAACACTTAGCCTCGAGCTCTTCGAACGCTAGAAATGCACCTGGTGGAAGTCAAAACCCACCGTCACAAGATGGCGACCGTGTTTGTATCAATATGGTCGATGCAAAAATTGATATAACCACCTGCTCTTGAGATTATAGCTCTTCAAAAGCTAGTATCGGTCTAGAAGCTTCTCCTCCTCCCCCTCCAAAGACGAACCTATAGATTGAGAAACCAGAGCCACTGCCTCATATTCTGAAAGGAGTACTCAAGCGCTCTACTCACAACCTTAATTCTAGAGCCGCCTAGAACTACTTTATCATTGAGGACCTGGGCCAAAACCCTTGTGCGATGTCGGCTTTGGAGGTACTCCAGACGTGTCCATCACAGAGGAATTCCTTACTCTCTGCCTTAGGAGCTCTAGAACCTAGTGGCTCGAAAGTTATCAAGTTTGACATCATGGATGTGAAGCCTTGCTTACCCTACCATGTGGCTTTCCAAATCCACGTGGATTATTCCAAGTATACTATCAAACGTGCAGTCGTTGATGAAGGTGTTTCCACCTGTGTGAATTCCTTGGTCTATTGGAAAGCTCTCAGTTCTCCGACCCTTTCCAAGTCATCGAACATGTTGACTGCATTTGACGGTCACTCCTTCTGCCCTCACGGTATTCTCTCTGCCTTTCCGGTCCAGGTAGGTGGGAAGACGGTAGAGGTGGAGGTTAAGGTAGTTGATGCACCTCTTGATTATAACCTGTTATTAGGTCACAATTGGACCTATGCTATGGTCATTGTCATATCGTCCATCTTCCATACACTTTGTGTTTCTCATCAAGGGGAGATCGTGACTATCGATCAATTATCCTTTGCATACTCTAGTCCTAACGCATCTGTTGGACCGTCGATCCCTGGTGATCAACAACTCTCAACCGAAAACTGAGAATATTGGCATCAGAATGTATTCTTCCCTCATGGGTACCTTCGACTGCTCGACACCGATTCACCACGTTTACGCCATGTCTAGTAGGCCTGATTTAGTAGGGAGGTCCATTCCTTTCCGCACTTCCTATCTTAGTGATCTGTGGACCCTACAGTCTTCGAATTCATCGAGTGAAGGTCAGTTGCATGCTGGCATGGCTATGCCACTATCGGTAGTGGAGATTGCGTATCAAGATGTTCTTGACTCTTCCACCAATCCCAATCCTGTTACCTCACAGACGGACAGGGAGGATCCTGTTCTTAGGCCTGTATGGGCCACCTCGTTGTCTTGTTTGCCTGATTTCTTAGATGAGACTTTACCTTCGGATGAATCCAACCTCAAAGCCATGAATGGTTCCGAGAGACCTTAGGATGATATGCATCATCAATCTTATTTTCTCCCAAGTCTTGAAAGAATCGAGCAAGATGACTTTCAGTCTACCTTGAGTGAGATAGTCAGTCACGCCGCAGTTCCACTTGATATGCATGAAATTTATGCCAAAGGAAATATGGCGAGTATTTCTCCTACAGTCTCAATTGATATCTCTTGTACCCTTGGCAAGATTGAGAATGTAAATATAGGTGCGGATTGTTCGCCAAAAGAAATTTTGATCTACACAGAACTCTTCAAAGAATTTCGAGATGTATTCGCTTGGTCATATGAAGAGATGTCAGGGATTGACCCTCATATTGTCGAACATGAGATTAGAACTTATCCGGATGCTAAACCTGTTCAACAATGTCTTAGAGCTGTAAATCCCAAGAAGGCCCCTGTTATTAAGGCAGAGGTGGAGAAGCTACTTAACGCTGGCTTCATCTACCCAGTTCCCTTAACCGAATGGGTATCCAACCTTGTTCCTGTGAATAAAAATAAAGGAACCATCTGTGTGTGTATGGACTTTTGCACCCTGAACAAGGATTGTCCTAAAGATAACTTCCCCATGCCTTTGATTGATCAGATTCTCGATGAATGTGCAGGAAGCGAGATATTTTCTTTTATGGACGGATTTTCAGGCTATAACCAAATCCAGATCAAGCCTGAGGACCAACACAAGATGGCATTTATATGTCCTTGGGGTACGTTTTCATACCGAAAAATGCCTTTCGGCCTTAAAAATGCCGGATCAACCTTTCAACGCGCCATGACTTTCTCTTTTCACGATCTCAAGCACATAGTCAAAGCCTACCTTGATGATCTTGTTTCTCACTCATGCAAGAGAGTGGATCATGTTATACACCTTCGACTAGTTTTTGAAATATGTTGTTACTATAGAATCCGGTTAAACCCTCACAAATGCATCTTTTGCATTAAGCCTGGTCATCTCTTAGGATTTTTAGTTTCTGAGACCGGGATCATGGTAGATCCTCTTAAGGTTGAGGCAATACTTCAGTTGCCTCCCTCGCGCATGATTAGACAGCTTTAAGGTTTACAGGGGAAATCTAACTTTTTACGTCGGTTCATAGTGAATTATGCCAATATCACTAAGGGTTTCATGCACCTCTTGAATAAGGACACACCTTTTATCTGGGATGAGTGAGCCCAAGAGTCTTTCGATGCTTTGAAGAAATCCTTGGTATCAACCCCTCTACTGAAATCCCCTGATTACAATAGATATTACTCATTGTATATTGTCTCACCTGCAGAGACAATTGGTATGGTTCTAGTTCAAGAGGATGATGAGCTCCATGAGCACGTCATATACTATCTTAGTCAAAATTTAGTTGGTCCTGAGATTAATTACTCTCACGTTGAAAAGATATCTTTGGCTCCGTTCACACAGTCCAACGTTTACGTCACTATATATTTCTTTGCAAGACTACTGTGGTTGCTGATGTCAATCCATTTCAATACATCCTTACCAGGCGTATCATAGGGGGGGAATATAATAAATGTATTTTCATCTTACAAGAGTTTGATCTCGACTTTGCTTCGGCCAAGTCCAAGAAATCGCTAGTTTTTGCAGAGTTAATATCCAATTTTCCACAATTAGACGAGGATGTTATCCATGTTGATTTGTTTGCGAATGAACACATTTTTCTTGTCTCGTCGTCCGACCCCTGGTATGGAGACATTGTTTTATATCTTCAAACCTTGAAGTTTGCTCAACATCTCTCGCAATATGATCGACGACATGTTAGATACCAAGCCAAAAAGTATACCATCGTCGGCGACACTTTGTATCATCGAGGAGTAGATAATATCTTGCGTCATTTCTTAACTCATGAGGAAGTCGATTTAGTCCTAAACAATTTCCACAAAGGGGCTTGTGGTGGTCACCTATCCGGGCTTGCGATAGCCCAAAAAATCTTGCAAGCCGGTTATTTATGACCTACTATCTTCAAAGATTGTATCGAAGTAATTAAGAAGTGTCACCCCTGCCAGGTGTTCACTTGGAAAATGTGCTCGCATCCAACCCCTCTTCACCCAGTCATTACCGTCGGTCCCTTCACCAAGTGGGGGGTAGATTTTATCAATTGCAACCTAACTTTAGCTAGGGGGCATCAACACATTATCGTGGTCATCGACTACTTTACTGAGTGGGTCGAGGACATGCCTACCATAAAATCTGATGGGAATATTGCAACCTTCTTTGTGTTCAACCAAATTATCACCCGGTTCGGTATCCCGAGTGAGATTGTCACTGATCATGGCAGTCACTTTCAGAATGAAATGATGATAAAAGTAGCATCTAATATGGGGTTTAGACATGGTCATTCATCCCCTTATTACCCCCAGGAAAATGGGCAAGTAGAGGTCGTCAAGAAGTCTCTCAAGACCATTTTTCAAAAAACTATCAGTCGAAGTAATTCCAATTGGCACATCATGTTGTATCTCGCACTTTGGGCATACCGAACCTCGGTTAAGAATGCCACCAGTTTTTCCCCTTTTCAGTTAGTGCACGTTGTGGAGTCGATCCTTCCTTTTGAATGCAAAATTCCTTCTCTCAATTTGGCAGTCAAGCTCCTACCTGACACTTTAGACTTAGAGCGATGCCTTGTGCACTTAGAGAATCTTGACGAGCAATGTCGGGACACCTTTACGGATATCGAGGCAAACAAGAAATGTGTCAAGGTTCAGTATGACAAGTCTATCTATCCCCAGTTGTATGCTGAGGGTGATTTGGTCCTCTTGTATGACCAAGCCAAAGAACCACTAGGGGCAGGCAAGTTTAAACCCATGTGGCATAGTCCTTACATCGTTCAACGTGTTCTAGAAAAATGAGCCTACGAGTTAGAAGATTATGAAGGGAATAAATTGGTCGAGCCCAGAAATGGGCTCTACTTGAAAAGGTACTATGCTTGAGCCCTAAGTTTGGGCATAAATCTTTGTATATTAATGTAAATTTAGTGTATATACATCTCTTTCCCCCTTTTCTTTTGTATTTAGCTTTCTTATCTAGTTTTCCCTTTGTTGGAAGATGTCAACGGAGTCTTTGGTCTACCTAGGATTCGCAGATGGAGCCAATCATCATACACAGAACTTAGCTTCTGTCGCTTGGGTGGTTTAAATCAAGTTGCAAGGTCTAGTGAGAGTGTCGACTTTTCAGTCTTCTCCAAGCTATTTCCTTGAAGCTCGCTCTCTCCAGTTCCATCTCCTTCATCTCTATATTTTCAAAACCTTTCTTGTGTTTTTTGTACTCGTCTCCACTCATTCATTTTTATCTCTGATAGAAGAATAGAGCATGAGAATTGATAAGTTGTGAAGCAAGAAATGCAGAGAAAAAGAATAGGACAGAAAAAAGTATATTAGAATATATGAAGAAGAGTACAAAACGAGTACATGAAGAAGTTATGAAGTAGTGAAGTGTTATGCAAAGGGAAATAGCTTAGCTAAATAGGCTCAAGAAAAACAAGAATAGAAAGTACAGCTGGCCAGGATAGCTGGCAGTGTACAGTCAGCTTATTGAGGTTACATTGTATTTAACACTCCCTCTTAAACTCAACAGTTACAATCATCAGCACTGATTATGCCTAAGTGTTGTCTCTAAAAATCAAAAGCTGACTTTCCTAGTGGCTTTGTAAGGATATCAGGAAGTTGATCTTGAGAACCACAGAATTGTAGTGAAATATCACCATTATTTACTAGCTTGCGTATGAAATGAAAACAAGTGTCAATGTGTTTTCTCTTCTTGTGAAACACATGATTTTTAGATAGAGCAATTGTTGAAGTATTGTCACAGAAAATAGGAGTTGGATCCTTTTTTGTATGTGACATATCTTTCAATATTCTTCTCAGCCACACAGCTTGACAAGAAGCTGAGGTAGCAACGACATAATTTGCCTCTATAGAAGATATTGATACAATTGGCTACTTCTTTGATGCCCATGAGATCAGGTTCGTTCCCAGTTGAAAAACATGTCCAGATGTGCTTTTCCTGTCATCTAGGCTGCGTGAAAAATCACTGTCTGTGTAACCAGAAAGTGGATTACTATCAGATTTAGTGTACCATAAGCCAAAATTGAGAGTTCCTACAACATATCTCAAAATTCGTTTCGCCATTTTCCAATGAGATCCTTTTGGGGATTCCATGAATCTGGAAACAAGGCTGGTTGCATACATAATGTCAGGCCTAGTTGCTGTAAGATACAACAAACTGCCTACTAAAATTTTGTACAGGGTAGAGTCCACTGTAGGACCTTCATCATTCTTGCTCAATTTTGTGCCTAGGGGTATAGGGGTTTCTGTTGGATTGCATTCTTCCATGCGAAATCTTTTGATGATGTATGTTGCATACTTTTTCTGACAGACAAAGATGCCTTTGGTTGATTGATCAACCTCAATCCCTAAAAAATATTTCATGATGCCAATATCTGTCATCTCAAACTCAAATTGCATGGCATGTTTAAAAATGGTTAACTCAAGATTTCCAGTATAGATCATGTCATCAACATATAAACATACAATCAAGATTTTATTGTGCTGATATGTTTTGGTGTAAAGAGTTGGCTCATTCTGGCTTCTACTGAAACCACTTTTGATCCGATAAGTGTCAATTCTATTATACCAAGCTCTTGGAGCTTGCTTTATGCCATACAAGGCTTTCTTCAACCGATATACTTTGGCTGGGTGCTTTTGGACTTCAAATCCAGGTGGTTGATCGACATACACCTCTTCTTCTAAGAAACCATTCAGGAATGCTGACTTGACATCCATCTGGTATACTTTCCATTTGTGTTGGGATGCTATGGCCAATAGAGTCCTTACAGTGTCTAATCTTGCTACTAGAGAAAAAGTTTCACCATAATCAGTATCTGGTTGTTGTGAGAATCCTTTGGCAACAAGTGTGTTTTTCGATCTGCCCTTTTTCATTTAGTTTAGTTTTGTAAACCCACTTGACACCAATACTCTTCTTGTGACTTGGAAAATCAACAAGATCTCATGTCTTGTTCTTCTCAATAGAGTCAATTTATTGGTTCATGGCTTGAACCCAATGTGGCTCCTTAGCTGCTTCCTTAAAAGATGTAGGTTGACATGACATTAAAGCAAAAAGGTTGTGTTGTTCAAAGTCATCCAACT
>SNQJ01S0059431.1:52167-72995 GCA_010110895.2 Picea sitchensis
TTTACTGATACATATTTGATGCAGATGATGATAGCATTCTTTCGAGAATGATGATACTGCCGATGAAGAAAACTTTCGACGACTCGTAAATATGCTAGCCAATGTTTCAAGATGATATTGACGATACTGTCCTCCAGATGCCATTGATGATGCAGACCTCTCTCACCTGATGCTGATGAAGAATACCCTTCTTGTTAAGGGGGAGTGTTGAAATAATGTAACTGCGAAGAAAATTCTTATTATTATTGTTATTTTATTATTAGGATTAATCCCAATTGTGGATTAATCATGTCGGTAATTGTATAAGGACCAAATCCCCTTTTGCGGATTGGTCATCAGACAATTATAAAGGGCAGAATAAGAAGTCATCCCCAACATTTATTATTGAAGACCTAGAATTAATTAAAGGTGGGTTTACCCACCCAAAGTGAGAGGTCGGCCCTACTAGTGAAACCCCTCTCACACATGCCAGTCTTGTATAAATAAGAGGCTAGCGCCTCACTTCTAAGACACAACTCACTTGCTCATTTATCTTATGAGGCAAGTTGCAATTACCAGAGAGAGGAGAAGAAGAGTGACGCATCTCTTGGGGAGGACTTTCTATATTAGTTTGAGTTATCTCTTGAACATTGTATAAGTTATTTATGATAAGGAAGTTTTTGTTGGGTTTTCTTCCCCTAGAGGGTTTCCCAGGATAAATGTTGTGTCTCTTGTGAATGTGTATTTCTCAGTGATCTTGTTCTTATTATTCTCTTATCTATTGAAATGCAAAGAACTATAATAATGGCATAAACATTAACACATAGGATATGTTAATCACGTTCTTTTGGTAAGAGACATTGTTGGGTCAATGGGATTTGTGTGGTGTCATCTACATCTCTTTTTAGTCCATGTCTATTGGGGAACTTGTGCTCACATTTGTTGTTTTCACGAATCATTTATTTAACCTTGCGACAAGAAAGTGCATTCTTTTTAGTATCATGTGTGATTCTTGGATGGAAAGGCATATCAGATGTGGAAGCAGTAGTTGTTACATGGACATGCATAGTAGATGTCTTCTCTATTGCTTGCTTATGTTCAATATATGTACAAGAAGGTGTTTGTTCCAACATAGGATATGTTAATCGCGTTATTTTGGTGAGAGGTATTGTTGGGTCAATGGGATTTGTGTGGTGTTCATCTACATCTCTTTTTAGTCCATGTCTATTGGGGAAGTTGTGCTCACATTTGTTGTTTTCACGGATCATTTCTTTAACCTTGCGACTAGAAAGTGCATACTTTTTAGTAGCATGTGTGATTCTTGGATGGCAAGGCATATCGTATGTGGAAGCAGGAGTTGGCACTAGCAGTTTATCCTTCTCATCTACAAGATATAACCGATGGTGTTTTTCCAAGGTGTGTTCAAGAAGCAATGTATTATTGTTGATACTTGTTGTAAATGACACATCTGTAACTAGGTGATGGTCAATCCCATGTGTGTTGTGTACATCGATTGTAGCTTGGCCACAATGTGAAGTGCATATACTATTTCGATTTTCTGTTATTAATGGTTCGTAGTGAACGTGAAATGTATCTGTTGCAAGTGACAACAAATTGATTGTTCGATGAGAGTTCGAGCGAGCAAAGTAGAGGGTTACAATGTTATTGCAATGGGAGGACCATACTTGGATATTTACATTGAAAATGATTGCTATCCATTGTAAACAGAATGGCCCACCATCTATCTTCCCCTTATGATATGGCATTGCCATTTTGACAAGATACTCTTGCCAATTATCGATAATTTCTGAATTATGTATGACATTGCATGACAAGTGTTGATGCAAATAATGAAATGCATTGGGGTCACTACTTGTAATTGCATTGCAGAATGATTGAACAATATAAAGTCTCAAGGATTGTACATTGAAGTTTGTTGCTATGAAGTAGCAAATTGCTACAAATAGACTATCCCCACAAGAATATGTGTTTGTTATTGCTCTTCTTAATCCATGAGTATGCATCCTATGCATGATAGAATTCCAGTGGCATTCAAGGTTCTCGCACATTTGTGAAAGGTAAGTATTAGTTTCTTCAAAGTTGCATGTGGATAGTTTTTTGTAAAGAAATGGTTCATAATGACCACTAACAGGATTTGCATCGTGGAACAAGATGCAGTATGGATCTATAGATGCATCTCTGTTGAAATACAAATACCTCGTTGTCCTTGTTAGTGACCAAATAGCAACTGGTATGTTCAACCATTTTGCTAGCCATCGTATGCAGAATGTATCTCCCCATAGTCCTCTCTCATTTATATTTACATTTGGAGAGGAAGATAGTCTCATTCTAGAAAGATATGTGTGTACATCATGGACTCCATGCAATTGGTATAGAGAATCAGATGCTAGCTCATACTAGTACGATGTTGATGCCTTTAGGTCACCATTTTGTAAACATGTCAAGAAATGATCTATTAATCCATTTCTCAATTCAATGGAGGAGTAACGAAAGTGCAATAGCACATGGAATGCATCAAATAGACAATCTCCAGGAATATATGAAAAGGCATCCAATCTAAAGAGACCATTGATTTGCAAGACATGGTCAATGTTACTATGTGGAATGTACTGCTCTTTAGCTTGATAAATTTCAACATCAACTATTTTTGACATTTCTTAATTTATGGTATTCAAACTAGAACTTTTGTTTATGATAGTAGAAAAATTCAAATAAAAAGGAAAACAAAAGCTCAGAATAACATACCTTAACTTTCTTATGTGAACCTTGTTTTTTTTTTTTATTGTATAGCTTTCACTTGAAAAGGATTTTGATCAACGTAACTTGTTGCTGGAAAAACAAGATATGGACATTGAACATTGAGTCAAGTTTAATCACCATTCAAGTTTTCACCTTTGTATTGATTATAATCTATTTAGCAAGGACACAAAATTAAACGAATCAAAGAAAATAACAAAAGACAGCAAGTGATAAACAGGTTCCACAATAAATAAAGAGAGATTAATAGAGCAATGTTCAACACACACACAAAAAAAGGTGGCCAATGGATATCATAGGAAAAATAGCCTATATTTTTTTGTTGCCTCCGCTGAAAAGTCAATTGGGCCAAAAAACATGGGTTGCTTGCCAAATGTCATGCATTAATTGGAAAAGGGTTTTGATCAACGTAACTTGTTGCCGGGAAAACAAGATACATACATTGAATATTGAGCCAAGTTTAATACCTATTCAAGTTTGCACCTTTGCATTGACTATAATCTAGTTAGCATAGGCACAAAATTACATATTTTATCAATGCATATGCCCTTGCAGAAGAATAAAGAAATGCATAAACATATTGAATGTATTGAACATGCATTTATTCTTCTCATTGCATCTTCAATTTCTATATACAATGCAAAATCGAGTAAGGTACATAATATGTAGACATGTATAAAATATTGTCAAGTTGATGATAATATATAGGCATGCCCATAGACTAAAGGGTTAAGGAAAACTTTGCAAGAGCAATCTGAAGGAGGCTGGATGTCCCTTTGAGTTACAAATGCATAAACATGTTGAGAATAGAGTTACAAAATGCAGAAAATGTTGAACGACATTGAATATGCATATGTTGTTGTCATTGCAAGTTCAACTTGTATATACATTACAAAAATGGAGTAAGCTAGAGAGCATCTAAACATGTATAGAAGATCCTCAAGCCGAGGATCATATATATAGTCATGCCCATAGACCAAAAGGTTTAAGGTAAAAACTTTTGAAACAACAACAGCGGAGGATGCCGCTCCTTGAGTTACAAAATGCATGAACATGTTGAACGTTGTTGAATATGCATTTGTTGTTGTCATTGCAGCTTCAATTTCTATATACATTACAAAAATAGACCAAGCCGTGGAAGATTTAAACATGCATGAAAGATCGAAGATGATCATATATAGCCATGTCGACAGACAAAAGGCTAAGGAGAACTTTGAAAAAAACAGTTTGGAGGAGGATGGTTGCCCTTGCCTTCTAGAAATGACCTCATCATAAGTCTGTGCTCCAAAATGGTGTTCTTCATCCTTCCAAACTTGGAAGTGTACCTCCAAGTGTACTTGTTCTGGATGCAATGTTCTCTAACCACTTTCTTGGGGTCAAGGTCTCCTAAAGCGCTCTTCTTCCAAAGCCATATGATAACAATGTATTGACTTCAGCTTGAGCTTGTTCAAGACTAGCAAAATAGTATGATCCAATTGACAATGGGAGCGAGGGCCGGATGTCTTTCTTGTTCCGGCAGAGTGCCGCGCCGACTCCGTGGACAATTGTTTGGTAGGCAAGTTCTTGTAGCACCAATTCCATGTCGTGGACAAATCTTGGGAGCAGATGGGGAGCTTTGGTAGCCCATATACTCTGATGTAAGTTCCATGTTCCAATAGATACCAGCCTCCAATATTTTGTAGTATTGATAACGCCTTATTTGTCATGCATGGTGCTAGAGCACATAAAATGCTTTCATAAAGAGGTGCAAAGAAGTGGTTGCATATCTTGTGGTATTTTTTTCTGTGCTTATGTTCCCAGAGCACTTTGCAAGAAATGTGTATTGATGGTTTTGTTGGCTGCCATGCCCAACACATTTTAGGGTATCGATACGACACACACATGATATCTAATAGATAGGAGCACATGTGAAATTCTCGAAATTGTTTTACTGAGTGTGCTTAACAAAGGCAATAGCCGCTGCTAGGTTTCTAGACAAGATATCATACCAGTTGAATTCTATTCCTTCATTTGTGCATTAATAGATAAGAGGCATTAGAGACAAGGTGAATGTGGAAGCATTTTCTTTCCATACAATCTGCAAATAATTGCCACTATGTATTGGTAGGGTGTTTTAGGTCAGATGTTGGATAGTTACCAGAACGACTGTGTTTTAAGACGACATCTGATTTGCACCAGATTTTGAACAGGTCATTCTCTTTGTATGGGAACTTACTGAGCAGATCCTCATCCAATTGTTGGGGTCCCTTTTTTCAAGTGATAATAGTTGGCTAGATCAGATCCTTGTAATGATGCAATGGGTTCTCCTATAGCATTGAGGATGTACCTATTTTGCATGTCCACATGCTCGACAATCCATGAAACTGCATCTGCACAAGGCAGAACTGGAGGGCGTGCCGCCACTCCAAGTAAGTGCTTTGATTCGGATATTGGCCGGCGACGGTTGATCCCGCTCTTCAACATTTATGGGAAACTTTTGAAGTTTGAACATCTGGAAGATTTCATCCCATTTAAGTGGATCTTGTCCCTCGCCTTGGTATCCCGTTGTATCATTATACAAAGGGTTCTGGGAAGCAAAATTTGCTCTCCGGTTTGATTTCTTCAGCGACTGCATCTTTGAAGTTAAAACAAAGCCATAATCAGTGGATGAAGACAATAACAAAGATGTCAAGCAAGTAAGTAGGAAACATTACATATATGTTCAAAAGAATTCAAGGGTATTTACCTAAAGGAAAGAATGGGTATGAAGGGTTTCGGCCATGCTTGCATAAAGAAAGCACATTATGCTAGACTCCAGAGAGATATAAAGAAAATTTATATCCCGGGATGCAAATATTGGGTGTAAGAGCTTTGAGCCATTGTTGGTTAAATGAAATGAAATTTAGAGTAGCAAACCACAATTGCAAGCTATATTTAAAAGATCAATTGGAAGATTAGGTCAAAGAACAAGAGGTTTAAAAATGGCAAGGAAAAATCATAGGATAAAATTGCGGATGGTATTTAAACTTAAAGTTAAGATATGCAAACTTTGCCCTTGTGAAGATCACAACTTTACTAGAGCAAAAAACAAAAACGTTTTCATTGAGACTTAAACAAATCTATAGCATCATATCACCAAATAAAAACAACAAAGAATTTCTTAGAAGTGTTCAAAATTTAGAGTGTGATCCAAAAGGGAACATAGATGCTGGTTTTCCCTACATTTTCGCATTTTTTTGGCACATTGACTCTTATTCAAGTTCTATCTTTAGCAGATATGAATCGAAAAGGTAAGGACGTGCGCGAGCAATGAATAATGCCTGTTCTTTTTTGTCCGTTCTCAGTAAGCTGCTCCTAGGGATTTAGAAGGGTCCACCATTTTTGTACCTTTTTTTTTTGTGCCATGTTGCTATAGTTCTGTTATCTTCTATGCTATAGTTTATTAAGGGCTACTATCTATGTCTATCTATGCACTAATAGATGCTGCATTCACCCTTCCTTCTTGCAAGTACCAAGCATAAAAGCATTCAATAACTGGTGGGACTTAATTTCTAGTCATGAAACAGAAAGAAAATGGACAAGTTATGTGACTCCTTGAACAGAGAATGGAACTGTCGTCAAATCTCATAACAAGTGTGGGAGTGAAATATGCAATGCTCCTCTATCTTGAACTCCCAAAGATGGCATAACTGGGAAATCCTATATGATCAGTTGAGCTCGTTCTTTACGTCCACTCAAATTCCATGTGAATCCACTCTGAACTAGTCCATGGGAATACAAAGAACATGCATCCCATGATGGTGTGTGTATGAAGGATGGATAATGAGTGCATCTCTCAACTTCATTAAGTGCTCTACTTAAAGGCCATTTTTTGGATGTGACTCACATGGTGGGTCTGTCCAAGTGACATAAAACATGGATAGAATTTGAAGAGATAATTGCCTATCACCAAGTGATTTGTCCATCAAATAAAGTGAGAAATGAAGGTTACAAGGCTTTTATTAAGTTACATTTCAAAGATTTCCCTTTGAAATGTAACTTAATAAAAGCCTTGTAACTATCAAATTTGACAAGGGGATTGTATTTCAAATTCCAACCCTACTTGGATATTTTGTCTATATATGTCATCCCAAATGATGTTGTTGAACTATTGCTTAGTGGGTAAGAGCTGGTTGGATGCCTCAAGAGAGCGACTAAAAAGAGGAAGGTGGTCCATCAAAATACCCATAAACTCCAAAAGATCTAAGATTGTTGCAAACCAACCACAAACTTATCTTAGGAGGATAGCCAAAGCAATGGACTTTAATGAAAGGTAGGTCAAATGTAAGTAGCAATCTCTACCTACCTTTGAGTTGGCAAAACTTCAAACACAATGTAGGAATGCGACTAGGATGAACACAATACCAAGCGAAAGGGAGGGTCACAACCCACAATATTGATGGGCGCGAAACTCTCTACTTACACCTTATAATATGTCAAAGGAGAAGGGTATTAACCCTTCTTAGCTATGGCCCGCTAGGATCAGAAAGTAAAACATGACTCTCAACCCTATGAACCATAAAGTAATATGGGGAAAACGATGGACTCCACGAGAAACATTTGGACTATATGTCCTGGAAATGGTACCAAAAACATGGTCTCTTAGGCAAGGTTAAGGATCGATAGGTCTTGTTGACATGAGGTTGAAGAGCATTCCTTAAACGAAAACAAGTTCCTAAGTACTATACTCCTAAGGATGTGTATGCATTGGTGATCTTGATCTCCCCACCCCTTATGAAAAAAAAAATAACATGATGTGAGAGGATCTTTTTCAATCCATTGAAGATAATAACCTTGGTTTTATGGAAGTTGAATGTCAACTTCCAAAGATCACAAGAAATGGCAATGTATCTAGTTATCTCTATAAACCTTGAGATGACATCAATGCAGAACAAAACTTAAAAACAGACCCTCAAAATTTTAATCCTTCTTAATACTTGATAAGTCCAACGTTAAAATGAATCTAAATTAACGTATTATTATTAATTTTAAATAGGTTAATCATTTTATTTAAATTATTCATTGGACAACTTATTCCATATCAATATTACATACATTTGCTAAGACACATTTTACATCCCAAGTGAAGCAGATGTCTCCTTCACTTGTGATGTAAAATGTGTCTTTTGGTGAACTATGTAATATTATTATGTCATTCATCTAGGAAAAAACAAAGCAGGGTTCCAAATCATGATAAATAAATAATTTTAACACAACCTAATTTTATTAGTGAACCAAAGTCTTGGTGGTATTTAATTGTATAACTTTCTTTAATTTGTAATGCCATCTAACTAACAATGAGGTGGAAAATTAACATTAATAATGACTAAGAACTTTGTCTATTGTTTAAATATGACACGTTTAAGTGACAATGACAATATATTTTTGAAAGTAAAGTGATGTGTTTAACTTTCAAAAATATATTGAGTTTTAAGAAGACACATATCACCATTCTATTTGACCAAACCATTAAACTTAAACCTATGTTTCATTTAATAAAACTATTTATTATATAAAAAATTAAAATAGCTATTAATGAAGGATCAAAAGATGTATACGAGAATCACATAACCAGACATGTTTCTTAATGCGATGCATAGAAAGGGTCAGATACAAAGACAACTTCCAATCCATGCATCAATGTGTCAATCATTGGCCCACCTCAATACTCTTGTGTCACCTAGCATTGCGACAACTCCACCCCATCCTCTTCCTCTAAGGGCAATATGTTCACTCTTAACATCCCTTTTTATCTTTACCAGATGCAATGTTACCTTAAAAGTACTATATTCCCACAATTTTGTAACACGCCGAGGGTAGAAATGTAAGGTTATAATGAGTTATGTGTACATAATTTGGTCAATAAAGAAGAGGTTATACTATTCATTATAAATGGAACAAAGTCAACTCATTTACCCTACATCCCCCCACATAATCAAGTTGATAAAGTCTCGAATAACCTTTCTTCCCTATACTATTTTGCTTGTATCAATTGTTTTTTGCTATGCACAATTTTTTAATATAAAGGTAATGGAACAAGATAATTGAATTGGATTAAAAAATTCAATGGTCTAAGTCTCCGTATTGACTGCAATTTTTTTAATCAACCACTGTATAAGCAGATCATTAGTATCTAAAATTTAGAATGAAACGAATAGTTGAGTGGATCAGATTGCTTAAGCATATATAGTTTTTATCAAGTACGCAAGCATAATCTGAAATTTGAATGAAACAAATGTTTCTCAATAACTCGAATGCAAACCAGTATGAAATAAATGATCCTCAAGCAATAAACAACCATTAGGAATGGACGGCGGGATTAGGGTTGGTTGTTGGATGACGATTAGTGTAAGCGACAGGTTAATGCATATGTTCTGTGGCAAATTCTGGACAAGGCACGAAACATGTCCCATGCATGGATAAACGTGTAGAATGCATGAACTGATGCGTTGTTCACTCATAGACATGCCATTTATTAAAAGTAGGTTGATAGACGGTCGGGAAATGTGCAACTTAATGGCGGAGTTATTATGTTTGTAATCCCTATGCATCCTTGGCAGCCTGCCAGCATAGAACCGCTTATCGCCGGTGGAAGTACGCATTGCCCGCTTGCAGGTCACCGTCACAGGACAAATCCTCCCCGGCACGTCCGGAGTATTTGCTGCCAAGGATGTAGTTCAATACCATGGCAGGCACCAAAACATGTTAGGTTCAACTAAATGAAGTGCTTGCTGTAAACATGAAGTGCGCCCGCATAATGATTTTCAAAAGAGGATCAGACCCGAAGTCATTCCTGTAGGTAAAATTGGTGTTACATGACTTTGAAGAGGAGGAAGCCATGAGGTGATTTGTCTCCGTCTGGTAGTATTATAGAAGATAAAGTTGATGATAAAGCACTTCTTGAAAGCCTGCGACCCGACCTTCTATATAGAAATTTTGAAGAGGAACAAATTCATCAAGGAATCTGTTTCTGGCAAGTAGTGGTCTTTAGAAGACAGAAGTTGATTTGCAGACAATAAATCTCGTTTTCAAGTGGATTAGTAATAGGCGTAGCTTCTTCCGCTACCACGGCGTTGGCGATAAGCTGGCTGCAGATTGCGTTGATAGGTTTACCCAAAATAACCGGCGGCTAACCCGCTTATGTTTCTCGCTCGTTGAATATGCGCCCAAAGTCTGTCGAAAATTGAAATAGCTTCAGTGAAAGTTGGTGTTTGTAGGTGCAATTTTTCGTCCTCCGTTGGCTGAGACAGAGCCTTACTTTTATTTGTTAAATCTGGGTCTCCCTTCTCTTGCCAGTATTTGATCATTTGGCCTCGCAAAAGTTAGTATTACACTTCTGATTTCATTATTTAACTTTATTCACTCTTTGACAGCCCGAGCCACGAGAAGCACCCATATAATGCTTTATTAAACGAGACAGAGAAAAATCTACATACCACTTGTATATGGCTTTAAGCCCTGGTAAGTATTACCCATTTTACTTACTTTCGCTCTTACATTAATAATGACTATATGGAAATGCAAACCCTACTTTCAATATTTAAGAGTGTTCACTTGCACATCCTTGCAAAGTCAAAATTTTACTCGGTATGAACGAGACTGCTGAATGCGGTACGTACAGAGCAATAATTGAAAATGTGTTGGTTTTGTGAGACATTAACAAATTCCCATTTCGGGTTTGCGCTTTGGGAAGCGCTCGCGGCAGGGCTTCAGCGCTATGCGATATTGGCGGTCAAATTTGCTTCTCACAGCCATAGGCGCAGTCAGTAATGGCTTTTGCACAATTCCGTTGTCATGCTTAAATCAAGCATCTTTGGAGGAGAAATGATGATGAGGAGTGCACAAGACTAGTAATTGTGGAGTATATTTTTAGCTTTAAACTAAATTACTTTAAGTAGGTTCTTCAAACCGAATAAGAATTGCCGCGAGTTGTTTTTATCGATTTCATCTCCGGATGGTTTGTGCACATGAGCAATAGTATTGCTCTTTAGCTAAGGAAAAAGCTCGCATATTATGTTATTACGAGGAACCCAGAACTTGCATTCATCGCCATTATGGCAATCGAATTTGGCCTAGACTTTAATTCTTTGCGGGGCGTTTGTATTTACTGGAGGGCTCTGAATTTGCTTAGGCTTTGTTCATGTATAAGCTTTTTGAATATAAGCTCCTCTACAACAATACCCTCAAATAGGAGCTGCCCCCCATTCTGCCGGGCATCATTTACAACAAGAGTAGAATGATTAGAGGTGTGTATGATTAGACGCCCATGACTGAACAGGCACATGCATCTGCCCAGTCACGGTCCATTGTGCTGTTGCGGTTTAATAAATCTGGCTTCTAGGATGATGGGTTGCGATGGTCTAGCCAATATGCAAGGTTTGCTCCCTGTCAAACACCACGTGGGAAGCACAGATATAGGTCAACATCGCCATTCATCTACAGATGTGAGTTTCACCACGTACAACTGCCATTATGGTTTTCCGACTTCTACTGCAATTTAGAAGTTTATAAGTGATGGGTGTTGCTTGTAACCTTGTATATTTGTAAATTTTCAAGTAGAAGTATGTTAATTATAAATTACAAAAGTTTAGGTAGGAACGTCTCAGTTTCCAATTTTCAATAAATTATAATGATTGTACCCACACACTGTCTATTATTATCTTTCGCAATCAAGATGATTTTATTATTTGCTACTTAGATTGTCACCACCTGTCGCCATAAATTGTCTTTTGGTGAAAGTTGAATTATAATCAAAATGTAACACGAAAATGTTCCATTCTAAAAGTAGTGGAAGTATTAAAATATTCCTGGTATTAAATCCCAACCGGATAAGAGAGCAAATGGAAATTTCGACTTGTCCTGCTCTTAGAAAACGAACCTAATTTACTATGCCCCTTCGCTTTACAATCTAGAGGCAAGCCCATAACACTTTTGTTTCTATCATACATGATACACTACATTCAAAGACTATTTCAACCTCAATTGTTTGTACGACCATTTTTATAGGTATTATGAAAAGTACACGCTATTTTAATTTTAGTGTTAACAAATAATTATTTATTAACTTTAACTCTGACAAAAAAATATATTGTGATTAATGTCATTTAATCAATTTATGTAGTGCATTTAACGTTTTTTGAGCTAGTATTGATATAGTTCACACAGACACACAAATCAAAACGCAATGTATTGAACCTAACCAGGGTGTTAATGGATATATTCAAGGCAAATTTTGATAAGCCAATGAATTGGCCGTGATTTACTTTTTTATGTATCTATGCATAGTACGTAGGATTGTAAGATGAATAACCTATACACATGTCAAATGCATGCAGCGATTCACTGTTTAGACAAATACATGTCATTTATTACGTAACGCACGCGTGGTAATGGTAGATACCCGGGGCGTAAGCTTAAGAAGAAGTGTATGAGGAGCAAGAATGCAAGTAGCCGGAGACAGGAGCTAGGAATGAAATGTGTTCGCTTTTGTGAGAGACATTACGGCTTTGTTGTCCGGGTTTGCGCTTAAAAGTCGGTATGGCGCAAATTGTGTGAAGTCAGCGTCCGGAGAAGGTGGAACAAGAGTGGGTGTTTTCAGCGAGTTGCTTTTATCGATTGGATAACAAGGTTTGTGCACGTGAGCAACAGCATTGCTCTTTAGCAAGGAAAAAAGTCGATATTGCGCGTCAACTAGTGTTGTTTTCATGTAATCTACATTCATTCATAATATTTAACTGTAAGTATGTTAGCACTAATTATGATTTTTTCTTCCGGGTAAAGAAAACGGATTTGTTTTTTCCTAATCTATACGTTAAACTCCCCAATTCACAGACAGTTACCAACACATCATATCTGGTTATACCATTATGTCATTACATACAGATTTTTCCTTCATACCCTTCATATTGAAACAAAAACCACTTGCTATATAACGGCATCTGCATAATATAATTTAACGTCCTACATATATAGCCCAGTAATAGCTCATCAATTGGTTTGAGTTCTGGACCGCTTTTCAAGGTGGGTTTCAACAGGAGGCTCGGTCCTAGTCCATTGGTGTTAGAGTCTCCGCGAGCTGCCTTTGGGTTACCGCCATGCTCTTGTTTTCAAATTTCGCCAGGTTTCTTGCCAATCAAGGTCAGGTATTGCCGTGTTTTTATGCATGTATTATTGATTTTCTCCTTGGCTTCAAGGGACCAATATGACTCATCTAATATCTAGTACTTGTTTTATCGCCAAATTTTGTGCTTATTCTATTCCCAGATTGGATTTCTTCTTGTGCCTGTTTTATCCAGCAGAGTTGTTTTCTGAGCTTGCTGTTCTTGTGTTTGTTTCCAGGTGAAATTGAAGTCTGTACTAATTACTTCACCCCTAGCTTGATATTTGTTGGGGCTCCATGAACACTGGTGCACATTGTCCTGTTTTCAATAAAATTCTTTCCTATGTCGAGGACGTTTTTTCTTATCATGTGTTTATTTTTAACAACGGATTCAAGATGTTTCTGTCTGAATTGGTGTTGTAGAGCTAGCTTTGTAAATTGAAGGGGAAGCCAATGTTATGCCAAGCTTGCTTTTCTTTAGATGTTGAGATAGTTCTGCTGAGTATTTGACAAATTTACATGTGTGGAATTGTGCAGAGTATGGCTGTACACTCACCGTGAACAAAAAAGTGACATCTATAGCTTTGGAGTGGTGATCTTGGAGTTGGTGACCGGCAGGCAACCAACAGATCCGGAATTTGGAGAGAACAAAGATCTTGTGAAGGGAGTGTGTAATCAAACAGAGAAAACAATGAGTTGCATGAAATGTTTGATCCTAAGGTTGTGGATTTCTTCAAGGAGGAAATGGCCATGGTTCTCAAAATAGAACTCCTCTGCACAGACGCCTTGCCCATCAACAGGCCAACAATGAAGAGGGTAGTAGATAAAATGCAGGAAGCCAATCCCCAGGACAACATCAAGGCAACTGCAAAGGATGGAAAAAAGTCTCGCCACTATTACGAGGAACGCACAACTTGCATTGATCGCTATTATGGTAATCGACTTTGGCCTAGACTTTTATTCTTTGCGGGGCGTTTGTATTTACTGTAGGGCTTCTGAATTTGCTTAGGATTTGTTCATGTATAAGCTTTTGAATCTAAGCCTCACACCAATACCCGAAATAAGAGCTTGCCCCTGTAACTTTTCACGCATCATTCACAACGAGAGTAGAACGATTAGAGGTGTGAATGATTACACGACCATGACTGGGCAGATGCATGTGCCTATTCATTCATCGCCCAGTCATGGTCCATTGTGCTATTGTGGTTTTAATAAATCTGGCCTCTAGGCTGATGGGCTGTGATGGTCTAGCCAATATGCAAGGTTTGCTCCCTGTCAAACACCATGTGATGCTACTTAAGAATGAAATTCCTAACTGTTTTCTTCTAGAGCATGTTTTGATTATCTCAACGCTAACCCCTACTTTTCCTAGTTTGTAATATGCATGGGTCCAGTATATGACCATCAACATCTTTACCGATCACCTTGATTACATTTTCCTTGAGTAGTGCTCCTCTCCTGGTGATAGTCACAATAGTAGGTGCATTTTAATTATTTGGGTGAATTCTTTGAAAATACCTACATACTATTATAAGTTTTTCCGCGATATATTTCATGTTTGCCTAAATTTCATGGAAACGATGTGAAGCATTACCAAGTTCGATACAAATGTCTTGAATCGAATATGACAACTAGTTATTTTTAATGAAATGGACAAGTATATGGTTTGAAAGATGAATATGATAGGTTAATAATAATATGGAGTCTCAAAATAATCACAATATGGAGTCTTCTATAAATGGTATTCTTGTTTTGTTAAGTGTCTTACATGAAATCATTTCAAAAACCATGAAAAAAATTCAGAGTAGATGCTAAAATTTTACTTTTGTGATGACTTAAATAATTTCAATTCTTTGCGCAGGCTGGACTGCCTCTAGGAGATCTGATATCGTTTCGGGATTTGGTCCAACTGCAGGAGATGAAATTACAGGACATAGGGATATTGATAAGGTCTGCAAGAATCTCAAATGTATTCTAATATTTATAAATATAGCTCAAAATATCTTACCTATATTAACTTCACTGTTTTCAGAACTATGAGCAATATTACCAAAAACCGAGTAGTATGATATGGTTCCTGTATGAGCAAGGGGAATAGAAGGAAGCTATATCATACCTACTATACAGTGGTAACATAGAGATTCAAGCTCAATGTTCATATTCAATAAGCTCAGATAAGGAGTAAGTTACAGTGATTACAGTTCTTACATGCTCACAGTATTCCCTTTTCATTACCATTCCAAGATAAATATAACCATGATATACAGCTTAGTAATGACCATAGTTTCCATAATAAGTAAGAGTATCATGTCCAAGCTTAGCCCTTACATGCCCACAGTATTCCCCTTTTCATCACCATTCCAGTATGTGCGTAATGTAAGTATGATATAGAGTTTAGTTATGACCATAGTTTCGATAATAATTAGGAGTATCATGTCTAAGCTTTAGTCAAATATGGCAGTTACAAGTATCATAAGATAGTATCATTTCCATTACTAATTCAATCAATAAATCAATATCCCAGCTAAGCACGTCACAAACCAACTAACCTTATCCAATAAGGACCATAGTATTCCAATCACTTAAGTACTAGCATTCCCATTACTTGATATCATAGTAAGGACCATAAGCATATAACAATTACACAACTACTTGCTTAGCTTAGAGAAGGTAAGTGTTTCCAACTTTGTTGAACTTAGTGTTATGTTGATAAGGTTTGATCATGTTATACAATGGCTATAGTACCTACATTAACCTGATATGCACGATATGATACCAATAGCTACTAGTTCGTATTAATGTACATATATTCCCTAAACATATGTGAGATAAGAGCAGTAACGATATGCTTGTGATTCCCATTAGTGTTGAACGATATCCTTTTTATTGCCAATAGAATGTTGGAACCATATGCTCGTTATGAGTGCCCACTCACGACATAATGACCTTATCTATAGTAGGTCTACATGTTATGAATAAGGTTAGTTCTATCATAGTAACCTAATATAAATCCTTTGCAATACGCTTAACGCCAACCCTTACTAACACGAGCTTATATCGTATAAAATCAAAAGCAATCATATAGACCTAATTACATCGCGCATCATAATGTATTGGTCATATGTTTACTCACTAGTTTTGTGTAAACATATGAGTAAGACACAGGTATTCCCATAATACCTCTTACATATCTTATATCGTGCAAGCGATTAAGCTGATAACTGCCATTGCTATCTCCTCGATATGTATGTCCCAATACGCATTGCTTAACTTAATCGTGTTAGATTTGTGTTAGCCTTTCTTCACCTATAGATATGGCTGTGATTAGACTAGTGATACTTAAGATGGATGAGTAGTATAACCATTGGAGTGATCAGATTACCCTGTTCCAATGATCACCATAATAAATGTTGATTAGTATAATGAAGTTGGTTTGATTCCAGTAAGCATGTTTGAGATAGCATAGTTAAGCATGTCACAAACCAACTAACCTTATCCAATAAGGACCATAGTATCCCACTCACTTAAGTACTAGCATTCCCATTACTTTGATATCATAGTAAGGACCACAAGTATATAACAAGTGCACAACTACTTGCTTAGCCTAGGGAAGGTAAGTGTTTCTAGCTTTGTTGTACTTAGTCTTATGTTGATAAGGTTTGATCATGTTACACGGCTATAGCACTCACATTATTAACCCGACATATAATGACAAGAGCGCAGTAACATATATGCTTGTGATTCTCAGGCAGGTCAGGTAGTACCCAACCATAGGTGGTTGCACCCATTCCCCTAACTCCAACTGCTTATTGCTTGTTTGCCTTAGTCCAACTAACTCCAACACCCTCGGGCCTGTGAGCTTACTTGCTTGCCTGGAAACCTTTACTCGACCTAACTCCAATAACCACAGCACTAAAGGATATTTTACCAACTAACGACAATGACAACTAATTACTCCAATAAACACTTCGGCTCTTGACCAAAAAAAAAGACAACTTGCTGCTTGTTGGCCTGAATATTAACCCAAAGATGGGCGAACCCCAGGCTTGACAACAAAACCGACAATGCTGACATCGACAAGACCTCCAAATAGGAAATGTTCAGTAACATAGGAAGTCAATTTTAGAAGTTTATTGATAACCATATAACCGACAAATGTACAGGCTTGTAAGATCTGGTTGGAACATATATGCTTGTATAATGACCTTATCTATATTAGCTGTATTAGTTATGAATAAGCTTAGTTCTATTATAGTAACCTAATATAAACCCTTTTGCATTATGCTTAACGCCAACCCTTACTAACAAGAGCTTATATCATATAAAATCAACAATAATCATATATACCTAATTAGAGCGCGCATCATAATGTATTGGTCATATGTTTACACAAAACTAGTGAGTAAGACACAGTATTCCCATAATATCTCTTACATATCTTATATCGTGTAAGTGATTAAGCCGATAACCAAGCCACGTATCTCTAATATGTATGGTTCCAATACGTGTATTGCTTAACTTAATCGTGTTAGATCTGTGGTAGCCTTTCTTGACGCATTCATATGCCTGTGATTAGACTAGTGATACTTAAGATGGATCAGTAGTAGCAAACCAATGTTGATCGACATGTTGTTCCATCGATCTCTATAATAACAAGGATCAGTATAATGAAGTCGGGTTTGATTCCAGCAGGGCATGATTGAGATAGCATAGTTAGGACCATTGAACAAGGATACATGGTGATCAAGCTATCATGAAGAATGTTGATATTGAGCTAGATCCTAGGTTTGTAATTACTAACCTTATTCGATCTCTTATTACACTAAGCTAACACACTTGCTTTACTTCACATAGTAATGAAACGACAGCTACCACCATAAGTTGGCATGGATAAACAATGATAAGAGTACCGCTGGCGATATAGAAGTGTTATGTTCATTAGCTCCATCGCATCACCAGATTTACCGCACTTCTGCGGCTATCAAATAATCATAGAGATTCACTAAGCAAAGTTCCATGCTAGTTACTCGCGTGGTTTTAGACACGGAAGTATCCGCCATTAGAGCAGAGCACCATTCCTCTGATATTTCATATATCTAGTATACCGACATCTCAGTCGGGCATTGAAGAATTTGTTATTAATCGTGACCGCTATGGGTTTGATCAAGCCAAAGAGGCAAGTCTGCCCATTACCATAAGAAGTAATTACCGATAATTAGGTGAACACTCGGACTTTGAAAGCTAAATCCATAAAACGTATTAGGTTTTGGGATTCATGCCAATCCGATTTCGTATGAAGGATAAAATTATATCATGCAATGCTATTCAGAAACTATGAAGGACAAAATTATATCATGCAACGCCATTCAAACTATGAAGGATGAAAATGCATCATTCTAACGCTTAAAAATTAGGAGTTTGAAGCTAACATCACTTGCTCGAAGTTGCAATGATATGCACCGCCTAGACGGATGATCGTCACTAACAGAAATGCACTTAGAAAACTCCGTTGTCTCAACCTCGTTGTCTCCACCGCACTAATTGCCGCTACGAAATGTAACATCTAGATGGATATTTATTTCCAAGGATCGGACATTGTAGCTGGCAATGTACGCTATTTCATGGTTATTTTATCTCCCAAATTTCTATTTTCTGCTATTTATTGAAAAGAGTGTTCACTGACAAGCATTTAAATCCTGTCTTGGAATTTCTAATGTATTTAATTTCATTAATTCAAGTAGCGATTCGCGGATTACAACCGTATCAAGTGTCCGTTCAGAGGTGCGAAAAGACGTAAAGGTGCCTAATGGACCTTTAACGCCTCCTGTTTGGATGAGGATTGCATTAGAATCTAGCTTACAAGCTGATGCAGCGCAATAAACAGAGGACGAGGCGGTGGGGTTTTTAATATATATTCACACTATTTAATACTTATCCGATGGTTGTTGATGGTTGTCAAATATCGGGGTTGAATGTCAGCTGTCAAATCATAGGAGAAGCATTTATGAAAGCATTATCAAAGCAGCCTTCATACATTATCAAACTATAGGCAAATTATTTATCAAAGCAACAAGAATTGCCTGGGAAGAAGCGAAGCCGGCAATAACGCTTCAAACTTCCCAGCCAATGAAATTGTGACAAATCCATAAATTTTTTATTAAAAAAATTAGGTATATAAATTTCCTATGGTAAACATTAGCATTTTTACAAAAATTTCGAAGTCAACCTTCAACTAATTGAAAGTCAGCGATGAACTCATCGCTATAGTCCCTGCCCTTGGGTCCCTGCCCTTGGCCTTCCGGCAGGGACTAATAATAAGGCAATGCTAATTTTTTGCTTATTAAAAAATATTAGGGAAACTTACCCGATAGACAACGCGAAACCTGCATGGGATCCACGTGTCTCCTGCTCCAATTTCCACAGATAAAAAAAAACGTGCACATTTGAACCCTAATTTCCACAACTCCTTTGAGCGTGAAGGTTGAGGGAGGGATTTTAGGCATGGCTTTGACTCCCATGGCTGCCCAAAGGGAACGACCATGGCTGCTAGGCCAACCTCCTCCTTCCGCTGGATTCTGACCACGTCGTGTGGGTAACGTGAAGGTCGTCGGTTCGAGACCCTTCTCGTACAGTGTCGAGGTGAAGATTGAATGGGGCGTTGCCCACCCATGGTCGATTGCGTTGCCTCCTCCTTCCCCCCATTGTTCAAATAAATGATGCTGAAACTGTTGCCGCTGAGCCCTATTTTTTTTTTGTGGCTTTCCCCAAGGGTGACGGTCCGTCGTGATGAGGGGTTCAAGGGTTCGAGGCGCGACCTTATTTTCATGTCCGGGCTCTCCTCGCAAGTCTAGGCAACAATAGGCCATCTAACTCCTAATCGGAATGTTGCATGTTCGATTTTTCAGTTGGGAGAGAATTGAGATGAAGCCCTGAAGGTCAAAGGTTGAAATTTCATCAATTCGGAGGAAGTGGGAGGGCTCGACCCCCATGGTCGCCCCCATCAAGCAAAGAACGAGGGTTTCAGCCACCGTTTCCCAACCCTGTCAAGCCAAGAGCGAGGGCTCGACCACCATGGACGAGACGGAAACGGGAGGTGACAAGCACTGTGGCACACCCGTGGCGTTGCTCCTGCAACACGTTGCCTTGTTCCGAGACCACAAGTACCTTTTTCCTGACCACGAATTGGCTCTCCCTCATGCAACCAAATGACACAAGGTCACCAGCGATGACACAATTTGCCGATGAGGACTGCACGGTCTGCACGGTGATGAAGACGATGGAAATCTCACAGAATTGCTCGCTGGAGATTTAGTAGGTCTTAGTGACAACAAATATCAGGCTATTTGGTCTGAGGTTCCTTTCATGGTTTAGACTTACATGAATAATCGCCTTTATATGTGTCGTTGATTCGAGCACTCATCGTCCTTGTGGAGTAACGATTTGGCATCCTTCTAAACGATTAATCGTTTGTCAATGCGTGTTGTTTTGAGTTACATTGCAGGAGGAGCTAAGCTGGTTTGTACTAGGAAGAGGGGAGCTGCAATACCAATGGCCATGGCTAACTTAAACAAGACAGACATTTCAAGTATCTGTTTTACCTTTACTTGCTTAGATTTATATTTTTCTCTACTCTTTTATTTTTTTATTATATATATATATATATATATTACAAGTACTATAAAGATTTCCATTTATATACTACTATGTTTAAATAATTATCTACTCTACTTGGAACTAGTCTTAGTTGTAAAATAAAGCAGCGCAAAATCTTCTCATACTCTCATGCTACTCTCACACAGCTGGGGATTCTTACAAGTTAGCAGGTGGCTAGGTTGGAGTCATCTTGGAGTCATGCCACATGATGTATTTTCCTGCTACACACTCTCTTTATCAAGATTTCTTGGGTAGTTTTATCCAGTGGGTCATTTTTGGGTTATTGTTGAGGGTTAAAGGG
>SNQJ01S0059432.1:12620-25353 GCA_010110895.2 Picea sitchensis
TCGCGAACCTTAATTTGAATATTTATGAAAACTTAAGTTTTAGAAGTTCACTCTACATGTATATTGTGAAGCATAAGTTCAAACACGCATTTAACATCATTTAAATATGATGGCCAACAATGACACTGTATAAGGACTATCCATAGTTTTTTGAGAATTCCATTTTACATCTCATTTATCTGATATCTTATTGGCCAAAATCTTTGAAGTCATATTGTTGCCTTCACTTCCCCCAATGTTCATTGTAATAAATATTTCTTGTTTTTTTAATGTATACTGTCAAAAGTTGGGGGCCCACCTTGTTTGGGATATAGCTACGGATCCATGTCACACAACAGCTTTTTTTACAACACATAAGCTATATTCGATGAGTTTTTTTATGTGTACTTCATGCTTTAATATCTGTGTCCTTGACAACAGGTGCTGTCGCCGCATATAGCTTCGGGTTATCTCAATTTTCCTATCTTATAGATTCATTAACTAATGCATGCAACCTGTTATAAAGCTTGACCCAAATGATGGAATGGTAATCACTATCAATGCAGTGGGCATTTATGGCATTCATGAAAGTACAATCAAAGCAGAGTGGTGGCAGTTGGAAGAATTTAATCAAAGCATCGGAAGAAGTGAAGGCAACAATAACACTTCAAACCTATCAGCCAATAAGATTGTAACAAATTTATAATTTTTTTATTTTAAAAAATATGAATACAAACTTCATATTTCACCATACAAATGCCATCAACTTTTATATATAAAAATAATTTGTAATTATTATCTATATATTATTACACTATATCTTTTGATTAATGTATTTTTATATTAGATTTCATTTTATATTAATAATTTTACTTCCTCTTCTTATCTTATTTTAATGTTAATATAGCGATGAACATAATGTTATATGCCACATTTGTATTTTTTTTTTACATATTTCACTACCCTTTTTTAAGTCAACATAAAATTTATTAGATAAGATTCTAATCCTAAACACTGAAAATCGAACAAGAAAACAACAACTCATCACTTACTTGGTTTTTTTATGTTTGGTTCAGATGGAAGAAGCTTTCTTGCAAAGACTTTTTAGGCATCATTAAATTATCACATCTTGACTATGACTGAGACTATGTTTTTTGGCACTGGCTTGCCACGTTCTGTAAACTGTATGGTGTTCTACCGGTCTGATGGCTTGTGTTCTGATGACCCTATGCGAATTTACCATCGCATTAGTTAATGAATCTATAAGATAGGAAAATTGAGATAACCCGAAGCTATATGCGGCGACAACACCTGTTGTCAAGGACACATATATTAAAGCATGAAGTACACATAAAAAAGCTCATCGAATATAGCTTATGTGTGACAACATTATCAGTTAGTCACATTGAATATGCTTAATACAATTCAACTGTTCATTGTGTTATATTGCATAGAATATGGCCTACGACTACTTACAGATAAGTTAGCCTACCAAGTTTTTGAAATTCCAAAGGAATAGTTCCATTCAAACGGTTACCATGCACATTGCTACACAACAAAGGACAAGTGAAGACACAAGCTCAATATTGTTAGCCAATGCAAGATTATGTTCCACAACTTCTTCACTTAGCTTGATGATTATATCACTTACAAGTAAATAAGAGCAACACATGAACTAATGTTCTCTGGGATCGAACCTTCAAGTTGATTTCTGGCAAGATTTCCGTCTCAAAAAATATACAACCTTGGATTGTTAAATACTTACAGCAAGAATCCAGAAGTGATCAATGATTAATCTCTAGTGTATAAGGAGGCTTCAAGATATTTCCTCATTTTTATCCCCACTTTCTAAAAAAAAGGTTTAGAGACAAACTTACAATTCAAACAACTGTTCCAAATTCCCCAGCTCAGGTGGAATTTTCCCTGTCAGCTGATTGTCATTTAGCTGCCTGCAAATGCCTACAATTATTAAAACTAACGAAGAGCTATTCCTTATCATGGGCATCCAATTTCCATTTCTTAAAAAATGTTATTAGAAGCTCTTACAGGTAGCGCAACTTTGTCATGTTCCCCAACTCTGGCGGAATAGATCCTGTGAGATTATTACTGTGCAAATACCTGAGTAGTGCAAAAGAAAGAACAAGAGAATCAACTTCTTGGAAATTGAACATGAGGGACGCTTATTTTGAAAATGTAATGTACAACAGTACCAGAGGGACAATTCATGCATTAACTATGCAAGCAACTCACAATTTATCAGTGTAAGTCAAGTTGCCTAGGATACAAGGAATTGTTCCAGTAAGATGATTATCACTCAAATCCCTGTAATAAATATAAATGCATCAGTGCACTAATGCTTAAATCATAATTATATAATCAAAAGTCTTTGCTAGGGATCACAAAACATTGATCAATGAAGGAAGGAATATTGATTGGTTCTGCATAAGAAATATATTAACAATATCCAAAAACATTATGGATTTTTATTGAGCTAGGCTTGGATGCATTTAAATGTCAGATGTTATACATTAATCAGATTACAGATTACAGGAAAATTTTGAACAAGTTGAAATCCAACAAACACTGTACTTACAGAACAGTAAGAGCCTGCATGAGACCAATTACTTCCGGGATCCTTCCTGTCAGCTTGTTTCCTTGTAATGACCTATAAAAAAATACTTTAAAATTAGGCTATGACAACTAAAGCAAACAACTTAATGACGTCAGTTGAATAGTTCTTACCATGCAACAAATTACACTACTTAAAACAACCTGCATAATGCCATATCCCTACCTATTCAACACAAAATTCTTGATATTTAGTCTGTTTCATTAAAAGGATATAACATAGGACATGATGGATTAGTGATGGTATAAGATACTTGAAGACAGTTTAGTCCTGGAAATATCTCGACTTACAGAGTTGCCACTTGTAGAAACCCAATGTTGAAGGGAATCTTTCCTGTAAGTTGATTGTATGACAAGTCCCTGACAAGAATACCAGCCCCAATTCAACAAGTACTTAAGATCACAAGTCTTGCATCAAAACACACATTTACACACCCTTTTGTTCATTTAAAATCGAATTAGGAGAATCAGAAAACATACAAAACTGCATAGCTTGTACAGTTGCCAATATTCTCAGGAATGGACCCTGTCAAGTTGTTGCTCCGCACATCACTGCATAACAAAGATCAAAGTAGTTGATTAGAAACATTTGAGCTACCACGAAGAAACCTTTAGGTAATATCCCTTAATGCATTGAAATTGTTGCATCAATTTAAAGATAGATGCTCTATGACCGCTGGGTTTTGATAGGTTTCATATGCAACATTAATTCAAAGAAAAAAGCTTCAAAAAAATTATGTATCTCCTCCATAAGACAAAAGTATCACAACTTACAAGAACCACAATCCTGTCAATTGGCACATGTCAGGGGACAGAGTTCCAACTAAGAAGTTGTTGCGCAACCCCCTGGAAATGATAACAATATGCCCATTCAAAAAAGAATGGTCACCAAATTCAGTTTGCAAACCAAAGACGAATAGTACTATTAACACATTACACAAAAGCTTCTTCCAAGCCTTAACGGGAAAGTAATAACATTTTTTTCTTAAAGAACAATAGCCCTGGGAAAACTCATAAAGAACCCAGACTCTTACAAATATTGCAAAACCTCATTCCAATAGATAAGCCTAGGGATCTCCCCACTTAATCGATTGTCTGCAAAATCCCTAAAAATTGCAAAAGCATTGTTAAATGACACGCTCCAGAATCCAGGGTTTACACATCCTATGCAGTTCTTCAACAAGTAACGAGCAACAAAGAGAGTAGAATCCAAACTAGTATTCCCAACTTACATTTTCTTCAAGTTTGGAATCTGAGACAATGTTGAAGGGATAGGCCCCATTAACTGGTTATTCTTCACAATCCTGTAAATTTAGTCAATGAGTCAAAAATAACTTCCATTCCTCTCTAATACAGGGCAAAATACAAAAACGTCTACAAATTAAGCAAAACCCTCTACAATGGCTAGCAACTGCAAGACGTTAGCATACTTACAGTTGTTCTAGCTGTTTCAACTTCGATATTGAAAAAGGAATATCTCCATATAAATAATTATAAGAGACATCTCTGCAGCAACATTTAAGATGAAATCGAGTCAAGGCATTCTATGAAATAGAAATATAAGCCATAATAATGATGACTAATAGATTTGACTAAAGGGATGTTTAGAGGCACACGACAGCTTGGTTTGGCATCATATATCTCTTCAAAAGACTGTTGTTTTTAGCATAATACTTACAATTTATCTATAAAATTGGCAATATATTCATCTTGAACTAGACCTCGAGTGTTGGGATATGGTGAGATCTGTTTTTACCAAGTTGTAGTTGACTAGCAATTTTTTCTTGGACAGGTAAACGTTTGAAAATATACTTTCCTAGATGGGTGAGGTGGGCATTTCTTAGGGGATTTTCATGTGCCATATGGACATGGCCTGCTTTAAGGAATATCTCCATATAAATAATTATAAGAGACATCTCTGCAACAACATTTAAGATGAAATCAATTCATGGCATTCTATGAAATAGAAATATAAACCATGAGAATCATGACTATGAGATTTGACTAAAGGGATGTTTAGAGGCACACAACAACTTGGTTTGGCATCATATATCTCCTCAAAAGACTGTTGTTTTTAGCATAATACTTGCAATTTATCTATAAAATTGGTAATATATTCATCTTGGACCAGACTTCGAGTGTTGGGATATAGTGAGATCTGTTTTAACCAAGTTGTAGTTGACTAGCAATTTTTGTTTGGACGAGTAATCGTTTGAAGAGAGATTTTCCCAGATGGGTGAGTTGGGCATTTCTTTGAAGGGTTTTTCATGGGTTTTTCATGTGCCATATGGACATGGCCCTCTTTAACCACGCTACTCTTGCAAGATTAGGGAGAACAACTCACAAGATTTTCAATGCGGAGCAATCTCCAATCTCGTCGGGAATTTGGCCAGAGAGATCATTTTCTTGAAGGTCACTGCATACACAACACTGAATCAACTATGAAAAACATATATGTTATAAAGACCTGCTAAATATAGCCTGCATTTACACTATCGGTATAAATGCTCTGAACCTGTATTGCTTAAAAGTAATATATAATTAACCTCTGGAATCACATACATTGATTCTAGGCTTTTTAGATTTCCAATCACTGGGGAAATTTCTCCTCCGAGGTTCAAATGAGAGAGATTCCTACATAGCACAAACCAGAACAAATACAAACATATGAAGCAAGCACATAATCAAAACTCAAATAACAACAGACTGCCCAACACCAACATTCTTGATGATTCCCATTATAACATATTCAGAGTATATGCCGGGTTTTTACATGAATTTCAATGGAAAAGTAAGAGACCAACTTACAATGCAACAACAACGAAGGTAACATTGTCACAGGTGACACCAGTCCAGGAGCAGTGATCATTGGAAGCAGTGTCAATCCAGTTGTATAGAACGTTATCACTATCACAAAACGACTTCTTAATTACCAAGAGAGTTGCTCCTGTAGAACCCAGAAAAGGGGTTGTAAGTAAAACTAGAACAATCTCAGCTGGTTAACTACATTACCCAATACAAAAATCAAGGTGAAAAACACAAATGCATTACGTTCCATGGCAACACGGCAACAACTAATAACATTTGCTTAATGGGTTTATCTTGGTTTCTTCAGTATAAGAGGCAAAACATTGATCAAGAAGAGTAAAGGGTCACTAATGGGTTTACTTACCATCATCATAAACAGCGGAAAAAAGGCGGAAGGCGTGAAGAAATATGACTAAAAAGGACAGACACACACTGAGTTTTCTCCAGCTCCAAATATCATATATGGGCACCATGGCTACAGATACACACAGTAGCAATGAGAACAACAAAGTTCAAAGTATTCTGAGTATCAAACATCATTGCCTACTCTTCGATCAATTGCCCAACCACATTGAAGGCCACACCAAGTCCTCCTCCCTCCATGTTCTGTGCAGCACTCTGTCACCGATTAAAGTAACTCAGATTGTTCCCATTTCAAACTAGACTCTTGAATGTTTTCTCGCATCCCTTGCAGGTGCAGTTAACCTTCAGATCCCAAGTCTGCACACAGCTCGAGCCCATAACTCAGATTCGTATCAGCTCAAGCCATGTGATTTTGGAAACGTGGATAGGATTGATTAGTTCAAATCGTTTGGAAAAGTACATGAGTTAAGGGTGGTAGTTGGAAGAAGTGTTTTAAACATTATTTAAAGCATGGGAAGAAGTGAAGCTGGCAATAACACTTCAAACCTATGAGCCAATAAAATTGTAACAAATATATATATATATATTTTTTAAATATATGAATACAAACTTATTAAGTTACACATTATAATTTCTGAAAAATTTTAAAGTCAACCCTAAACTAATATCAAGTCAATGATGAACTCATTGCTATAGTCCCAGGCCTTCCGGCAGGGACTAATAAGAGAAATAAGATGTTTTTACAATTTTGGAAGTAACATTATCAATTTATGGTGTTAATATATTGCATTGAATTTTGTTTGTAATAATTTTAATGTTAAAAAATAAGCAAAAAAAATGATCATAACATAAAAAAAAAGAAGAAACATAGACTCATCTTAACCTTAGATATTTTAAAGTGTGAGAAGTCTGTACTCTTTTTTTTTACCCTTCTTAATGTTTAATAGTTATAAGTTAAGATGAGTCTATGCTTGTAATAGTTGAGAGGTAATTTTGTGGAAAATTATCACACTATCCTCATGGAAAGAGGGATTTTTTAACTCCAAAGTGTTTGTCATATCTTGTCTAGAGTATTCTCCCTTCTTGGTCAAAAGTTGGAACTAATTGTTAAAATTGGCCATGTTTCTCACAGTCCAAACTATGTAACCACAACTTTTAATTACAAACAAGAAGAGATGCTTTACTTAAGGAGTGTTTGAAACTAAGTTTTTAGTATTTGTCGTAAATAAAAATATACAATGGATCATCTAGATTATAACTCCTTCATTTAATTCCACCATTAACTTCTTGTATTCACGATCATTGTTAATTCCACCTTGTCATATTTCATTGTGCTAACAATAACCCAACACAATCTTCAATTATGCATTAACACAATTTCTTTGCACAAGGCGTATTACCACAATGCCCATTCAATTACTAATCCTTCCTTGTTGATTCCACCTCCTCATATTTCGTTGTTGTAACAGTAGCCTTGTAACACAATTTCCACCTATGCATTAAAACTTTTTTTTTGCACATACTATATTAGCACCATACATAACTAGGGAAGAGCAATTGTTTGAATAGTCTTTGAACAAAGTCTATTACCACAATACCCATTCAATTAATGATCCTTCCTTGTTGATTCCACCTCCTCATATTTCGTTGTTGTAACAATAACCTTGTAACACAATCTCCACCTATGCATTAATACTTTTTTTTGCACAGACTATATTACCACCATACATAACCAGGGAAAAACAATTGTTTAAATAGTCTTGATTATGTGTTTGCTAGTTGGAAACCTCATTTCAACCTTTGTGCAATGCATCAATCCACTTCATTATGTCAATTTTAACTAAGACTAAAAAGAAGGTTATAATCCACTTCATTATGTCAATTTTAACTAAGACTAAAAAGAAGGTTATAATGATTGTGATGAAAAGAAGGTTATAATGGTGGTGATGAAAGTTAACCCTTAATTGGTACAGACTATGACTTATTCCTAGACTTATTCCTATTTGTTTGCTTTAAAAACAAAAACCAAAAACAAACTTTTCTTATCTCTTCTTATAAGACACACCTCTTTCATAAAATGATCTTAAGAATAACATTTTATAAATGATTATGATATATTTGGAATATCACATCGATTTGATAATTTTTTTTTTCTAATATCATAAATATACTTTGTTAAACATCTTAATTTAATGTTTTAATTAAAAATTCTCAATCAAATTATTTATAGTCAAACTATTAACCTTAACTTTTTATTAGCCATGTTCTCAACTTATATTTAAATCTCTAATTCCAAAATATTTAAGTACAACCATCTTTCACCATGATTTATTGATATGAAAACGATTCTCATTCCTTTTACTATATAGTTAGTTGCATCAGCCTCCATTGTTGATCTTATATTACAACATTGTTATATTATAACAATGTTACATCTTTTACCATGGTTTATTGGTGTGAAAGAGATTCTTGTTCCTTTTACTATATAATTAGTTGTATTGGCCTTTATTGTTGATCTTTTTAAAATTTTATGAACATAATTATTATTCATTTTAAAGATCTGTTTGTGTGAACAATTGCTTAAGGTGTTTGTATATTTGGAAATACCCTGTTTTGTCGAACATGGTATCGTAGCGACATTCAACCACACTATGTTGTGACAATTAGAGTGCCATCAAGCTCGCTAAATATCCAAATCAATATCAACACAACAGACACATTGAGCTACACATGCACTTCATCAGAAAGCTTAATCAAGATCATGCTCTTTTTCCCTACAAATGATCAAGTTACATACATTTTCACAAAGCCTCCTACAGAAGCAAAGTTTTCCAAACTTCGATCTATGTCAGTAGTTTAGGAAGTTGTCATTTAGGGGGTATAGGCTCTAATGCCTCCTTCCTTCTATTATTGTGTCACCTTTGTAAATCCTTCAATCACATCCCAAGTTGTTCTTAAGGGGGATGTAAGGATATTTAGACACTCAGGAGTTGGTTAAGATCAACTTCATTTAAAGTGTCTTTAGATAAAGTGTGTTTCCTTAGTATGCATTTGTAATTATGTAATCTGACGATCACAATATATTTTAGACATAAAATAATATGATGGTTCATATTCTCCTTGATACTAACGACTATATTGATCCACGACTTAACACCCAGCTGGTGTATGATATCTATTTAAAGAGCATGGAGGGTCATTTGTTTATGATCGATTGTGAGAAACTCTTATGTAAAAATTATGTTCTTCTGCATTAATATATTTCCACAAGTGGCCACATTGGCTGGGGTCATGGACAATTTCCATCTTTGAGGGTTTTAACCACGTAATACACTGGTCTATTGATATTTGATATGTTTGTGTCAGTTGCTTAAGGTGTTTGACTTGTTTGGAAATACCATGTTTTGTCGAACATGGGATCATAGTGACATTTGACCACACTCTAGTGTGACAATCAGAGTGTTATCAAGCTTGCCAAATATCCAGTTCAACATCGATGCAATAGATACGTTGAGTTACACATGCACTTCATCATAAAGTTTATTCAGGATCGTGTTCTCAAAGTGCTTTTTTGCTTTACAGATGATCAAATTGCAGACATTTTCACAAAGTCTCTTACACAAGCGAAGATTTCCAAATTTTGATCTATGTTAGGAGTTCAAGAAGTTGTCATTAAAGGGAGGTATACTCGAATGCCTCTTCCCTTATGCTATTGTGTCACCTTTGTAAATCCTTCTATCCTATTCCAAGTTGTTTTAAGGGGGGATGATATGATATTTAGACACTTAGGAGTTAGTTAAGATCAACTTGGTTTAATGTGTCTTTAAGTAAATTGTGTTTATTTAATGTGTTTCCGTAGTATGCATTAGTACACATTTGTATTTATGTGATCCAATGGTCATGATATGTTCTAGACATAAAGTGATTTGACGATTCACATTCTCCTTGATATTAATGACTATATTGATATGTGGCTTAACACCCGACTAGTCCACGGTCTCTATTTAAAGAGCATGGAGGGTTATTTACTTATGATCGATTGTGAGAAACTCTTATGTAAATTTATTTTCTTTTGCATTAATTTATTGCTTCAAGTGACTTGTGTTGGTCGGAACTATGACCTATTTCCCTCTTTGAAAATTTTAACCACATAATATATTAGTATATTGATTTTTTATTTGTTAAGATAAACTTGGTTTAAAATGTCTTTAAGTAAAATGTGTTTATTTAATGTGTTTACGTAGTATGCATTAATACACATTTGTATTTATGTAATCCAATGATCATGACATGTTCTAGACATAAAGTGATTTGACGATTCATATTTTTCTCGAAATTAATGACTATATTGATATGTGGCTTAACACCCGACTAGTCTATGGTCTTTATTTAAAGAGTATGGAGGGTTATTTACTTATGATCGATTGTGAGAAAGTCTTATCTAAACTTATTTTCTTTTGCATTAATTTATTGCTTCAAGTGACTTGTGTTTGTTGGAGCCATGAACTATTTCCCTCTTTGAAAATTTTAACCAAATAATATATTGATTTTTTTATTTGTTTGTATGAGCAATTACTTAAAATATTCAACATATTTATAGTTCAATTTATTTAAATATATAAATTCACATAAAAAAAAATATCTAATGTTCAAAACAATTTATTTAAAAAGATAAATTCACATTAAAAAAAATTATATCGATTTTTTTTTAAAAAGGAAACAAAGTACAAACATATATATCGAAATATCGATTTTTTTTTAAAGAGGAAACAAAGTACAAACATATATATCGAAATTATTTCATATGATATAATCATAATACTTTTCATAAAGAACCAAACTTAAAAGACACATTTTTCATAAAGAAAAAAAATTAAAAGAAATTGTGAAAGAGTACAAGATTTCTTAAAACTTTCTATTCAAGAATTGAAAAAATACTAAAGAGAAAGAGATACTTCTCATAAAGAACCAAACTTAAAAGACACATTTTTCATAAAGAACAAAAATTAAAAGAAATTGGGAAAGAGTACAAGATTTCTTAAAACTTTCTAGACAAGAATTGAAAATATATTAAAGAGAAAGAGAATTTAAATTTCAGGTTGTCATAGAGTATCTTACTCTTTATTACCTTATTATTTTAACTCTATATATTATAATATTTACTGTAGATTTTAATACCTTAATTTTTTTAACTCTATATATATTATATTATTTGTTGTAGATTTTGAATAAGAGGATAGATATGGTTTATCGTGTGGGGCATATGAAGGAGATAGCTCTGTCGGTACGGGCGTACCTCAAACTATATATATTTATTGAATTCCTCTGAATGCACCAGTGCTTTATACGGTGGAGCCCTTATAGAATGGACACCATTCACCATTCTTCCAGAGTTTGAGTATAAAGTTGCAAGTCCATTTGCATGGACCACGCCTAAAGGGATTCCATGAATATAATAAATGTAGAAATAGTTCATTGATATATCACCTCCTTTCAATTAAGGATTCCGATTCCATGAAATAGTGTAGAAGAATAGTCCATCGATTAGTTCCACGGATCTCACATTTGCAAGACCCGACAGTCAATGGATTAAGATGCACACCAGTTAGAGCCTGCACACCAGTTAGAGCCTGCCCATAATGGGAGGAGGTGGATTCTGCACTGGATCAACCTCCCCAGGTCTCTCAACCCTCCATCCCACGCTAATATTGGCCTTCAGAACTAAACACCTGGCAACTGAGACATCTCAAACTTGCATGAACCTAAACAGAGGACATTGAGTACTCTGGTTCTCCAGGAAATTTACAAAGTGTCAATTGGGGTGTAATGGCTTCTCAATGGGCAGAGTTTCTCGAAGGAATGCTGAAGCCATTGGCTGCAACAGCAATAGTGGCTGTAGCGGTGGCGCTGTCCTTTTTCCAGAAACTTGGCTTGGGGTGGGAAATGGTTTATTCAATTTCAAGGTCATTCCTTCAGCTCTCAATTATTGGATTTGTGCTGCAATTCATATTTACCCAGAAAAATGTTATGTGGATCTTGGCAGCCTACTTATTCATGGTGAGTTTCTGTTGCTTTCTGCATTGACATCTGCATTATCATCTATATGATCAAAGCTTTGAGTCTGTTTGGAGTTAGTTTTCAATCTAGAAGCAATTTAAAAAAAAATAAAAATTATCGGGCCCTCTCTCTAATTTTGTGTATTGGGAGGAAGGAGGGCAGTGGCGGAAAGAGTCCCCATCGATTAGTTCCATGGATATCACCTTCGCAAGCTCCGACGGTCAATGGATTAAGATGCACACCAGTTAGAGCCTGTCCACCAGTTAGAGCCTGCCCATAATAGTAGGAGGTGGATTCTCCACTGGATCAACCTCCCCAGGTCTATCAACCCTCCATCCCACGCTAATATTGGCCTTCAAAACTAAACGACTGGCACCTGAGACATCTCAAACTTATATGAGCGAACTTAAACAGAGGACCTTGAATGCTTTGGTTCTTCAGAATATTTACATAGTGTCACTTGGGGTGTAATGGCTTCTCAATGGGCAGAGTTTCTCGAAGGAATGCCGAAGCCATTGGCTTCAACAGCAGTAGTGGCTGTGGCAGTGGTGCTGTCCTTTTTCCAGAAACTTGGCTTGGGTTGGGAAATGGTTTCTTCAATATCAAGGTCATTCCTTCAGCTCTCAATTATTGGATTTGTCCTGCAATTCATATTTAACCAGGAAAACGTTATATGGATCTTGCCAGCCTACTTATTCATGGTGAGTTTCTGTTGCTTTCTGCATTATCATCTATAGGATCAAAGCGTTGGGTCTGTTTGGAGTTGGTTTTCGATCTAGAAGCAATTAAAAAATAGAAAAAGATGATTGGATTCTCTATGTAATTCTGTGTATTGGGAAGAAGGAGGGCAGTGGCTTTCTCAGGAAAGAGTCCCCATTGTTTTCATGAAGCTGTTGTT
>SNQJ01S0059432.1:42735-53101 GCA_010110895.2 Picea sitchensis
GCTCAACCAAGTGAAGAGACACAACCCTAGCGTCATCTCACACTTGTATTTATATGTGAGGTTGGTGTCTCATTTACACACACTCACTCACTCATCTAGTGTGCATATCTTGAAGGCAGTTGCAGGAGGAAGGAGAAGAGAGGCGCATGCTCATTCTTGGTCTATCTTTGGTGTTTTTGGTCTTAGTCTTGGCATTGTATTGGCAATCTATTATTGAGGAAGTTTTGTTGGGTTTTCTCCCCAATGAGGGTTTCCCAGGATAAAATGTTGTGTACCTTGTGATTGTGTTTCTTTCAATGATCCTCTTTATACTGTTGTTTTGGAATTGCATTGAATGCTCATGTAATTTGGAAATAACCTAATAACAGAAGTAAAAACTTAACAATTATTGGGAGGCATGTGGCACATGAAGGTCACATGTATGGCTTAGCATGCTCTTTTACTTGGTCTCCTTTTTATTTTTAGAGATTATTCTTGGAAGGCACACATGTGGAAGGTTTCTTGTTGCTATTTTTGGACCGTCTTGGAGGGTGCACTCGTAGAGAGATGATATACTTGCTATTTTGAGGTCTTGACCACATCTTTTCTTGTGGAGAGATCCATCCACTTGGCATCTTTCACTTTCATCCATGGAATCGGTTACCTTCGAATTCACACATGTGGAATGGTTGCATGCATGCACATTCTTGGAGGGTGCATTCCATGTGGACACTTGGCATTTGACTTGGTTTAATGCCTATTTTTGTTGGTGTGTCCCCTTCATGAGCATTATTTGGTGCATACTACTACTATTTTTGGACGAGAGTGAATTGCCTTGGAGAGGCTAGTTTCCACATGTTGTAACATGATCAACCGTGGATTTAGGAGAGATCTAACTACTCCATTATTAAAATATTTGTTTGACTTGCCATGGAGTTAGTTAGCAAATAATAATATTTTATTGTGTGAGAGAAAAGACTCATTCTATCAAGAGGAGCTCTCTCTCTATTGTAGATGGTTGATAATTTGGGGATTGAGGAGCTCTCCCCTTGGGCTACATTGTAAGTCATTTTGGCAAGCTTAATGGAAGATTGGAGGTATTGCATCTATTTTACGTGTGCAATTTTTCTCATATGTTGTTTATTTATTGTAGAAGGTCCTTGTAACATTTTTAAGAAGGTATTGTAATAAACCATCTGTATTTTGAGAGTTTTGTGATGGGATTGATTATCAGCAAAGATCGGAAAATCCACAATAGACATCTTGAGTTTTGTCAACGTTTTGGATCACCAATTGGATCCAATTGGTGATCCGAAATGTTGACGAAACTCAAGATGTTTATTGTGGATTTTCCGATCTTTGTTGAAAACCATGTGTCATTTGGATAGTGTAAAGTGAGGACTTGATCCCTCTTATATTCGTTGTTGTTATATTAAACTTGCATCTAACAACTAGGTTGTTGCTAAGAATAATATAACTTCACCTTCATAAGATGGTTTTAGAGTAGCAATCTTAGTTCGCCAAGGTCAATATTCTGCATAAATTTCAGTAAGTAAAGGCTGATTTGTGGCATGCATAGAAACTCTTACTAACTTTACATATTTAAGCACTCATGATTTGTAAATTGTCGTGGATATTCCACTGGAACAGTTTGTCACAACAGATCTTATACTATTCTAAAATCTTAGATTCTACAATTTATTTCCTTAGATCCCAGATTAGTTATTACTAGCTCATTGCTCAGATTTATGAAAATAACTAAATATGAAAATGAAAGAACAGACAAATATACACACCATCCACACAAATGAACACACGATATATACTGGGTAACCCTATACAGGAGAAAACCCATCTAGAAGGTGAGGCCTATGCTCTACTCTCTTTGCATTAGTTATCAAAATGCAAATACAAAAGAATGGGCACTTACTATGGAGTTTTCTATTACACAATGGCCTAAAAGGCTACTACAAAATCTTCCTCCTCCTCTATTATGCTCTCAAAATACCACTCCTAGATGTTTTTCTCAGCTATGGAACAAGTGTTAAAGTTTGATAGCTCGGAGGTACTTCTGCACTAATGTGCCTAGGCAGAAGTCCGAGCAAGTGTCTCTCTTAAGTTACCTCATAAAGTGAATTTATTAAGTGAGTTTATAAAGTTAAGTTGAGTTTTTTATTATTTTAGGGAAAAAGTGACTTTATAATATTTGAGTGACTAAAGTGACTTAAGTCATCTCAATGAGGGAAAATAAAGTCACATTCATTTTAGAAGACCAAGAGTCATGGAATGTGAAAAGCTAAAGGTCACCCTAAAGGAGTTATTAAAACTACCATTGAGGAGAGGTAGAAGGCATATTTTTCAAGGAAAGCTTGAATGAGAGCATGAGAGAGACAAAGGGGCACACATACTAAGGGAGAGAGAGGTTGAACTGAAGAGGAAGAGAAGGACAGCAAGAGAAGGGGCGCACATTCCGAGAGGGAAAGAAGGCATGCGTCCCAAGACTGGTGCAGCATTAAGTGCAAGTCCGTACAGAAGAAGAGTGGGTCCGTACCATCCGGATAGAGGGTTGTACTGCTGTTTTTACTGCACAGAAATCCAGGCTGTTACAGCACGGATTTTGAGGCAGTTTTGTGGGCATTTATTGTTGGAGACAAGTCTGTGCAGAAGTGTTTTTCAGCAGCAAATCTGGGCACATTTATTAGAGTTTTGGAGCTGTACTTTGCTGTCAGAACTGGGCCGTACAGTCAGTACAGAGAGGGCACAGTTTTCTAGGCAGATTGACACGGATTTCAATGTGGATTTGGGTGTTGGGCTTGTGAGATAAGTGCTGTTTTATTCTTTCTGTAAAGATTGCAATAATCTCAGATTATTTCTCTGTGAAGCTCAATAAAGAAGACTCTCCTAGAATTATTTTCCTGTGGTTTTTTTTTTCCAAGGGGCATGCTGCATAGCCCAGATTTTTATGTGCCAAATGTGGTGAATGTGCTGCTGTTCATTTATATTTCCATTGCTATATTTTCAGATTGCTTAGTCTTTTGTATTTCTACTCATAGTTACAGTGAATGCATGAGGTTCCATTGTTTTATTGTTGAATAACTATAGGAAGCTGAAATCTTGTGTTGGCTAAGTGTTTAAGATCAGTTTTCAACAACAAGTACAATGCTAAAGAATGAAACACCTTCTCCTAGCAGCCCGGTATTTAACATAGCCTGATGGCCATCTAGGGTTAGGCTTTTGACTTCCTCAACCCTCAATTAGTGATAAGGTTTGGACCTTCTAGAATCTTCCTGAAAGTCCACATGTGGCTAGCCCACACGTTTGAGTAATGAGGGTTGATATGCCATCCACTCATACCATGGTGGTCAACAAGGTAGGTCAACTTGCGGGAGGCATAACTTTCACATACGAACTCCAATTGAGGCAATTCTCGCACCGTTTGAAAGGTCTTAGTGTGTAGAACACTTTCAGGGGGTTCCAGGAGTTTTCCGACAAAAAAATGTCATTTGATGCCTCAAAATGGCTCTAGAAGGTTTTGGTCCCCAATTTTCCAAACTAGGTCCTACTGCTAAATTGCCATTAAAATGGCCCTACAAGCCGATTCCTCCAATTTATTCCACCCAGAAAGTACCAAGATAGATGCCAAATTGTATGATGATCCAATCCAGTTCAACTCACCTTTTTGGAATCATACCACTTTGACTCCATTTAGCCCATATATGCATTGGCATTTGGTCTTAGGGTTTCTACCTTCATACTACTTCCTCACATCACTCATTTTTCGTTATACAACTACAACATGTTTTGCTTAGGCTTACTCTTCACAAAATCACCATGAGCCTCCACTCTATAGCCTTAGCAATCCTATCTTTAGGGAAGCCCCCCTTAAGTTGGAGAAAAGCCAACCAAAAGTGTGAGGAAGAGCTACTATGGTGATAGTGGGTAGCCTTCCTAAGTACACAAAACTAGCCCCTTGATGCTTAGGACTCCACATCATTTGGGGGTGCTAGATTTTGTTGTAACAAAGTGCATCCAAAGTAGCACAAAAAGTGGGTGTAGAAGTAGCTCCAATAACTACATTAACAGTAATAATGAATACATGAATGCATGATCGGCAACTCATCAAGAACATGTCAAGAGGAGCTAAAACTAGAAGCCAAGGTTGAAAGAGATGTAGGGAGAAGAAGAAGTCTCCACATCTCGATCCTCAATCATCGTGAAAGGGTCAATACGCAATCTAAGAAGATCCTCTAGAGAGTACCTAGGGCTAAGGGTGTGCGGCTATGTAACCTCGGGAGGGATCCTGGGGGGGACAGAACAAGGAGGGTCATCACTCCTAACAACTAAGGCCAGGAGGGAGAATCTCTCGTTGGATAATTGGCTACTTGATGGAACTTGGGAGAATCAACCCAAGAAATTCTCCAAAACAGCCTTTCAATCAGCTATCCAAATCAGCCCAATAAACTCCCCAATTCAACACTAGAAATCAGCTCAAGAAGCACTCCAAACTAGAAAAAAGAATGATGCGAATGTAGATGAACACTCTGCTCAAAAACTCCAAATCAATCAAGTGAAGAGTGTGAGATAAATGGAGAGTGAGAACTCATTAAATAGCAATGGGAGGGGTCTAGGTTTACTTTTAGGGTTTTAGTTTTTAATTTCTTTTCATTTTTATTTTTGGGGAGGTTTTAGTGAGCCCATGCACCGTCCATATGGCAGTTCCATACACAACCAGCCATTTCCGATTTAGTGTTGTGATTTGGACTAGAAATGGTATGAACCAATCCAACTAATGAGTTCGGCCAGTTCCAATCTTGTTCCCATAACACTGCACCTAATGATGTCTAGCTAGAGGTCTGGGACAGAAGCTCCTTAGAAGTCTTGTGGATGTGGGGCAACCCGTTGGTGGAGGGTCAAGAAGAGATCTGGAGTTCCACTGATCTAATATTTGAAGAACCCTGATCCTTTGTCCATCACCTGTCACCCCAAGTAGGCCAATCAACAAGGAAGAAAGAAATGATCCTCCTAGAAGGCTTTGGATGGGGAGGACTACACAAAGGATTTCTATCTATACCTGAGAGCCTCCCTCAAAAACAGAGCTAAGCACCTATGATCAAGGTAACAAAATAATGTAGCAAGGGAGCCATCTCAGTCCCACTAAATGCAATAGAAGCTCCCCTTGATCTCATAGTAAGTGGGACATTTGAAGATAAGATGATCCTCTAACTCGGTCTCCTAAAGCGACAAAGCTAAGAAATCCTAGCTAAACAAGCAAGGTAGGATTCCATCTCCACCCAAAACTAATGAGAACCAACTTCGCACTGAGCAAGGGGGATCCTGAGGGGTTGCATCTAGTGTCTGCATATATATCTCAACTACAAGAAGTGCTCGAAATAGAAAGCCATCTTAGGGCCAAGATACTCAAGAGGAGCAATCCAAGTGACCTAAATGTACCATCTATAAATATCCTCTTTGATTACCTCGTTTAGGCATGTTCAAATAGCAGGAGCTAGCCTAGAGCATCTAAACTCTAGAGAGCACATGACAGGGGAGAAGCGGTCTGGAGAGATGGCTATGCACTGAAGTAACCTGGAGGCCTTCGAAAACTAGCAGCAAACCCACATTGAAGACCTTCCAGAGTTAATGAGCATAAAGGAGCAGAGAATGAGGAATGGATACGAAACCCTCCTAGAGGCAAGCAGACACCAAGAGTGTTGACTCTGTGGAGGAAGGAGACAAGTCTGAACAGTGAAAATAGCCTCAACACATAAACGATGTGCCCCGAGCTCCACCTAGACGATGGACTAAGGGATCATCTACTTGAACCAAATGATGTGTTGTATCAAAGGGATTTGCACTCTTTTCATCTGAGCCCAATTAACTCAAAGCAAGTTGGGCCCCAAGCCTCAAAACCATAGATAACCGTGGGTATGATGATCATGTTCAAGAGGTGCATCTTGGATGTGATATCCTAGAAGTGACTATGGAAGCATTATCTCTCAAGAAGGGAAAGGGAGCCATAATAACCTTTGTTAAACCGAGGTTGGAAGGCATGTCTCAAATTGAACCGTAGACTAGAAAACAAGACCCCCAAATAAGTGTGTGTCATAGTGATCTTGATCTCTTCCCTCAGAAATGAAAGAGGTAGGATGAGAGAGCATACTTCGACGTGTTGAAGACCATAACCTTGGCCTTACCAAGTTTAACCATCACCTGTCGAAGGTCACAGAAACGAAAAAGGACATCAAGCTATCTCTGCAATCACTCAAGAGTAGAGGCCAAGAGGATCACGTCATCAACAAAAAGAAGCAAAGAGATCAAGAAATGGTGGAGGAGACATCCACGCTCGTCCTACATATGCTCCATAAGAAAAAATTATAATTCATCAATGTTATCCCAAACAAAGTCGGAGAAAGAGGGCACTCCTACTTGACCCCAATGGTGCTCCTACCTAAATCTAAGAGGCCACAAACAATGCAAAAACAACCAAGATTCGACTCATAGAGTCTCATGATGGCATCTAGAAGTGTATCCAAAATACCAATGTCATGCAACCTCCAGAATAAAGCCTCCCTCGAAACCAAATCAAACACCTTTCAAAAGTTAAACAAATCAATAGAAGACTTTCGACGAGTGATGATGAGTGTCCTCAATAATGGCAAGAAACATGAAGATGTGATCAATGCTTTGGTACCATAAGTGAAACCCTACTTGTGCTCTAGCTCTAAGGTCCCTCGACTCAAGCTCATCAAAAAGCCATAGGTGAAAGATTGTGGCATATATCTTCATGAAAGTGTGTCTAATCATGGGACAAAGGCCATGTTTAGGGGCATTGGAGAAGTGTCGAGTGGTCTAAGGGTAAAAGTCAATAGAAACATCCCAAATGGCCTTAGAGAAGAGCTCATACTTGGCAAAGTCATGTCCAAGGAAGAAAAATGAGGAAGGGACGATAGCAAAGACGAGAGGTATAAATGTCAGCAAAGGCCCTCAATGAAAAGGATGACAAGGCAAGGAGTGCCATAAGGAGCAATAGTAGGGGGAGGAGGAGGGGTGTGCAAAGGGAAAAGGTAATATGAGTGTGATCTACAATGGGGAAAAGGGTGGAGACAGCAATGGATCAGATGCGGTGGAGCAATTACTAGTTGGACAGGACGTAGTCAACCACAATAGTCCCACAATCGTTAAGGAAATAAGTGAAGCCATCAAAATCAAGAAAACACGAGAGGTCATCCAGGATAAGAAGGTCATGAGATTCACCTAGTTGGAGAAGGTGTCTCCCATACATTGTGATGCGGCCCAACACATCATCTAAAACTCTGTGGAGACACACTATGATCAAGTCAATCTCTTGAAGACAAAGAGCATACTCAGATTTGTCATGTATCAAGACCTGTAAAGCGCTCGTACAAGCATTGAAATCCCCCAAGAGAATAACATCACCTAACGATTAGTGAGAGATGTTTGGGTATGTTATCAATCCAAAAGTCACCCTAGACTGTAATCAGGTGAGCTTGGTAACATCAAAGATTACGAAAAGAAAGTTGATTTTTGAAATTATGAGAGAGGTAGGGTTGAAAGCTATCTGCTTGACTTGACAAATCATATGAATCTATCCCAGCAAATCATCTTCCATATGCAGCAAAAGAGATCATCCAAAAGCAATGTTTAGACCTTCAAGGCCTTCAGGTGGAAGACTTTTATGAGAAAACATAGAACTGCAAACAGAAAGACATGAAAATCCTTTTCAGGCATACTATTTGTACAGTAGAAGAAGAATCATAATCTGAAAATCCTTTTCAAAAGAGATTTAGCAACACACAAGGTATAAGATCTCAAAGGATCCTCCTAAGAATCCCTCTCACACTTGTTGTTGAAGAAGAACAAAGATTAAGAGTCAAAACAAAGAAAAACATAGCTAAACATCACTCTCTTCTACAAATGAATTCTTAACACAGAAAATGATAAGACAGGCCATCTTCAAATTAATTCTGTCAAGGTACAAAAATAGAGCCTCTAGGCCCTCTCTTGGCTCATGAATCCCTCTCTTCAAGAGATATCTCCCTCTTTAAATAGAAAATAGCATCCAAATAACCTAAGGAGGTCGAATCCCATCTCCTCCATTGGATTCTAAGCCTTGGAGATAGGTGGCAACAGTCAAAGAGACAGAAATCCAACAAACTGCTCATTTTCAGGAATTTGTTGGAAGTCATTAATGAAATGTCTCCACCTCATTGCATGAGGCCTTTGCTGGAGCTAAATCTTAGGTGCAGGTGTCCCTTGATATCTAACTGATCCTTGAGAATCCATTCGAACTCTCCTTGACATGTGGCAACCTCTCAACAAGGCGAATATCAAAACCGTGACCGCTACAAGAAATTAGTACGCAGCACCACTGTGCAGAGTACGCAGCGCCTACTTCTATATCCAATATCTCTCAAACCAAAACAAATTTTGAAAAATTGCGAGAGGTTTTTGTTATTTGGAATGTTATGAACAAAAACATCCTCCAATTTTCAAAAATACATCCTCAACTGCTCATAACCCAAGTTTTAAATTAGTGACTCAAAACTGGCAGAATAACTCTGCACAATTTAGCCTCTACCAAAATATTACGCAGTGCCTGTAGGTAGTGCCCAGCTGTGTTGCACTTGTATGCAGCTTCTGTTCTCTGTGAAATATTACGCAGCGCATTTACGTAGCGACACTTACCCTGCATCTGCATAAATCCATAGGTGATTTTGAAGCTTGGAACCTTGTGAGAGTGTTTTCAATGCTTGTTCTTGACACTTAGCACCTCAACCAATCTTGTGCTAACATAGGCTCCATGGGGGATAGAATCCTCCCTGTGAGGCTCTAAGAACTCTTGTAGTTTCAGTGCCTTATCCTTTGTGCTTGTGGAGTCATGCTCTGCTGCATCGTGTTGAAGACAACATTTTGACAACTTATATTACTCTACTTTCAAACAGAAATCAAACACACCTGCTCTTGATGGAGCTTATTTATGTACAAAACCTAAGCTAACTGACTTTTACAATGGGCTAGGTGAAGGCAAACTTCCACCAAAGCCATTCAAGAAACTTGCTGACATGAGTCTTTATAATGCCAATGATTGATAGCAGACAAGAGGAATATGACAATGGTTTGAAAACATTTCCTATATCTCCTTTGATTGTTGCTGACACAATAAAGTTTACAGGTTCCAAAACATTTGAGAAATACAACTCCATATACACCCCTATAGGGTCATGAAGATGGTGATAAAACACATGATACTGATAGCATATTTCTTTTTCCACTTCAAGTTGCTTACTGTAAACTATGGGTACAAGTGGAAGAAGGATTGACATAGGTGGTTGTTGATCCACTGATGACTGTTGATTTACTTCTGGCTGTGTATAAACGATATCTTCGTGTGCCTCAACTAAGGGCTGCTCCTGGTCAAATCTTCGGGTTGTGTCTTCTATGACAAGGCCAACCTCTGCATCATACTCTTTGTCTTCATAGTGATCAAATATAGGATAAGCTTGCTGCTCATTATCACTAGAATATTCATCAAAAACGGACTGCCCTTCATACACATGGTTTTTATTAAGACAGGGTTGTTCATTTGTTGGTGATGGATAAGAGATTAGATTTATATGAAAATCCCTTTCAACACCTCCATAGCATTTACAAGGATCAAGACCATAATCATCATATACAGGAATAGTGCTAAGAGGTTCCAAACAAATCATAGAAAAATTATGTTCATCACCATCACTGTTATTTCCATAAAAAATAGGTTGTCCATAACAAACCTTTGACTCTTGATATTCTAAATGCCTTGTTTCAGGAAGCTCTCCAACAACAATGTATCCACTACCAAAGTGTTTGTTAACAACAAATTTCTCTTGGTCAATGCTTGAGATAGTGATTTCCTCAAAGGAAAGGTTGTCAAAGATACATACTTCGAGGACCAAATCATCCACTATCTTTTCTTCATAGGGATAGCAAATAAAATCTGCCTCATGTTCAGAACTGACATGATGTTGACTTTGAATCCTGCCACAAGCTCGGAGGTTCTCCTCCACTTCCTCAGCATCCATGAATAACTGTGATAAAGATGTAGATTTTATTTCCCTAAGATACAAAACAAGGTCAGAATATTGAGACATTATGTAATACACCATGGCAGTAGTCTCAAAAGGCTTAATTTCCAGGGGAAGGCTGCAGTACAAGCTGTAAAACCTTCGATTAAAAGCAGACAGAACTTCATTTTTTCCCCTTCTCAAAGTAGTGAATTCATGTAGGTATTGATCCAATGACTTGCTCTCTCCCCAATATTTAAAGAAGGTGTCATATAGTTCATCCCATGAACCAATGGAAGCAACTTTCATATTTTTGAACCACA
>SNQJ01S0059432.1:53111-64663 GCA_010110895.2 Picea sitchensis
ATATAATACCAACACCATCTTAAAGTAGCTCTCCTAGAGTCCTAACTAAAGATGTAACATCTATTTTCCCTTCGGAAGACTAATTGTCCCCAATGAGAAGAAATTGTCCATTAGGAAGAAAATACAATGGTTGTGAGGTTGCATAAATCCAACAACACTCCTGCTAAATTGAAAGGATGTTATTCTCACGTAGGAGGAAAATATACAAGATAGGATTAAAATAAGGCTGGCCATAATAGTGTTCATACTTACCCACAATAACAACACTATTATGGACTTGACTCAATTGTATTAACTCAAAAACGCAACTTGTTCTTTATGGCCATGGGGATGCGACCTAATAGGCAATGTGAGCACTTGCCACAGTGACGACCTATGTTCAAAACCCAACGGGTGCACTCCTCATGTTGAACCAATTGACCAAATCCTTCCACAGTGTGGGTTATGTCAATGTGGAAACACTAGCTCCATGCTAATACAAAAAGTTGTTAATCGTGGTCCCAATGCTAATGCAATCTTTGTGGATGAAGCTAGGAGCAAGCCCTTGGTGACTTTGACAGCATAGATCCCCTCAATTGCAACTTCACATACAAAGGTCCTCTGGTTGTAAAGATAATATTGTAAGGAGTTTTGTACCCTCTCAAGCTAAAAGGGGTTTACTTGACCAACAAATTTACAACAACAAAACAAACAAACTCACCTAGTTCTTTACAAGTAATGTGAGGCTCCTTAAATAAAACACTATGTAACTCCCCATGAATTAGAAGAGCATTGCTCTTATTCCTAAATGGGAATTACACATGTAGTTGGATAAACTAAAAGACGAACACTATTCTACAGATAAATTGTATTGTAAGACAAAATCACACACAAACACTTCAATATTTACAAGATATGATGAGAGAAAAATTCTCAAAATCCCAAACTAAGCTGCTCATCACATAGGGCTCAAAACCGTCCATTTGTAGATTAAGAGAATATAACCACTATGAAATCACAAACTGTAGGAATATTAGAATCATATCCTTTTGAACCATTCCAGCAACCAAAGATAGATAGGGGTAGATGATCCACCTAGAGCAATAAAGAATGTCATCAACTGGAGACAACCTCATTGACTTTCAACAACATACAAAGAGCAATAAAAATATCATCAATTGAAGATAACTTGGCTTTCAACAACAAACAACAATATTAAGCTAAGTTACCTTAAATGTGGAAACATTTGACTTGAAGTTCCCAAAATGTCTAAAGTTTTAGAAACATCGGTATTTGACATTTAAAAAATGCATGCGCACACACAGACAGATACACGCAGATTGCATTCAAAGTATTAAAACACCAAGACAAAACATTACATTAGGCAATGCATTCAAATCTGATTACAAAAAAATGAAGGTATTTGGTAAGAAAAATTGCCTTTATACATTGAACAATACAATCTAGATTCCAGAATGATTACTAATACATCCAAGCATAAAAAGAGAACATGGCAATAGTTGCAAGCTGAAATACAATATAAACACATACTATGTCTGGACTCTAGAATCTAGATCATTAGGTTGGACATCATCACATACCATTTCAAATTTGATATCCAGTTTTCCTGTGTGTATGGTTGCTAGAGGCATGTGACTAAAATGCAGATATAGAAGAAGACCCAATGGCAAGAGAAGAAGGCTCCCACTCCAAAAAATAAAGATTGGGAGGAAAAAGATCCAAGTTTGGATCTAAGGATCAACGTACCATCATTTATCTGCAAGAGATGAGGCAAAATTGAATGGTTGAAGGCAAGGCAAGTCTTTTTACGATCTTACCTTTTCTTCCTCTTTTTTCCCTTTCTAGGGGGACGGGGAAGGTTGGGGGGTGGGATCCAACCCCTATTAGAAAACAAAATTGGGAAATGTCCCTGTCAAGCCCAAAAACATCCCAGAAAGAGCACATCCCTCAAACTTTTATTAAAAAAATTGCTCGCAGAGACAAGAAATTATTGGCAACACAGAGAAATTTATATGGTATTTCCAGAAACAAGGACATCAAAGAAATATTCCTGAGCCCGGATTCATGCATGGTGAGCAAGAAGATGTCGCATTTTCAACTGCTTAGAAGCCAAGATTGGCCTGCATTGTGAGCCACCAGTGTGAAACATGCATATGAAGACAAAAATTGGTGAGGTTTTATTGTTAGATATGCTCTTACCGTGTTATATATGTGTGTGTACATATATAATATGTAATGCCTCCTGTCTTTTCTTATTATTTCATTGTTAGGTGCGGTCTTATGCAAGAACTAGAGCAGTATAGGTGGGTTTTATGCCATCTACGTAGAGTTGAAGACATGAAGTTGTAGAAATTGCAATCGTCAGTAAGCATGAAAGGGTAGTAGCTCTCCTTAAGAGAGAACTCTATGGAACTTCCGATGCAATGAACATAAAGTGCAATACCCTTAGGTACAAAATATAAGTACATAATTATAGATTTAGAAGCTGATAGCTGGTAACGGTGCCAGCTGCAAGTTCAATCAGGCAACGTCTCCTATGCCTCTCGCAGGTTTTCTTGGTGAAGTGCATCCTATTGCTCACCCTTAAGTGTATAACCTCTAATACTGCCATACACCCATTTTTGGTGCGACACTTTGCATTTTCAATCAATTGAATTTTTGGTGCCAAACTATACTTATTCTTTTATGATGTTAGGCTCCTTGAACTTCTTGCACTCGCAATCCCCTTTTCCCACCCACAACCAACTGCTGAAATATCCTATAGATTCAGTATATTTCCCCTAAAACTTGAACTCTTGTTAACCTGTAAAAGAAGCCAGCCTTGACTTCTCAGACTTCAGGCTAACAACTAGTATTTTGACCAACATTACAAGTTTCTCAACTGATACCACTAGATATAGCAATCCGATTTGGTTATCTCCCAGATATAAATGCATGTGCAGTGTATCTCAAAGTATTTATTGCACTGATGTTGAACTATTTTGCCTTCTGCTGCGGTCCAGTAGCAGAAAGAGAGCCTGTTACCTGCATATCACAACCATGGCTCTGTATATTTTTGGTCCGGATCATGGAGCCTGAATTAGATCAAATCTAATGGAATATACTTCCTCCCACAAACTAAGAATGTTGGACACCATTGGATGTGCATCCAGGGCAGGTATTTTGCCCTCTTGTGGAGCCCTCTTCTGTATCCCCTATAGAGCTGCCAAAAATCGCAAGTGGATAGACTGTGGATAGAAAATTCATAAGTGATCTGTGCAGACCTCAAAGCCATGGTGAGAACTTGGGTGCCTAATAATACCAGCACAAAATTAAAAAACCAATAGAAACTGTTATCTTTACAGACCAACAGCAGTATTCACTGAAATTCGTTGAGTTTAATCAAGGTTTCCAGGTTTTCTGCAGACAATATGTGACATCTACCCTCATACTAGAGGACTTGGATTGGTTTTAAAGAAACAACAAAGAAAACTCCTCGCACAGTATATGTGCGCCTGCAGTTTTTAGTATACATGTATGTATATACAGATATACATAAAATGGGTTTTTAGAAAGCCCATAGCCCAACAACAACAGCTTCATGAAAACAATGGGGACTCTTTCCTGAGAAAGCCACTGCCCTCCTTCTTCCCAATACACAGAATTACATAGAGAATCCAATCATCTTTTTCTATTTTTTAATTGCTTCTAGATCGAAAACCAACTCCAAACNAACAACAGCTTCATGAAAACAATGGGGACTCTTTCCTGAGAAAGCCACTGCCCTCCTTCTTCCCAATACACAGAATTACATAGAGAATCCAATCATCTTTTTCTATTTTTTAATTGCTTCTAGATCGAAAACCAACTCCAAACAGACCCAACGCTTTGATCCTATAGATGATAATGCAGAAAGCAACAGAAACTCACCATGAATAAGTAGGCTGGCAAGATCCATATAACGTTTTCCTGGTTAAATATGAATTGCAGGACAAATCCAATAATTGAGAGCTGAAGGAATGACCTTGATATTGAAGAAACCATTTCCCAACCCAAGCCAAGTTTCTGGAAAAAGGACAGCACCACTGCCACAGCCACTACTGCTGTTGAAGCCAATGGCTTCGGCATTCCTTCGAGAAACTCTGCCCATTGAGAAGCCATTACACCCCAAGTGACACTATGTAAATATTCTGAAGAACCAAAGCATTCAAGGTCCTCTGTTTAAGTTCGCTCATATAAGTTTGAGATGTCTCAGGTGCCAGTCGTTTAGTTTTGAAGGCCAATATTAGCGTGGGATGGAGGGTTGATAGACCTGGGGAGGTTGATCCAGTGGAGAATCCACCTCCTACTATTATGGGCAGGCTCTAACTGGTGGACAGGCTCTAACTGGTGTGCATCTTAATCCATTGACCGTCGGAGCTTGCGAAGGTGATATCCATGGAACTAATCGATGGGGACTCTTTCCGCCACTGCCCTCCTTCCTCCCAATACACAAAATTAGAGAGAGGGCCCGATAATTTTTATTTTTTTTTAAATTGCTTCTAGATTGAAAACTAACTCCAAACAGACTCAAAGCTTTGATCATATAGATGATAATGCAGATGTCAATGCAGAAAGCAACAGAAACTCACCATGAATAAGTAGGCTGCCAAGATCCACATAACATTTTTCTGGGTAAATATGAATTGCAGCACAAATCCAATAATTGAGAGCTGAAGGAATGACCTTGAAATTGAATAAACCATTTCCCACCCCAAGCCAAGTTTCTGGAAAAAGGACAGCGCCACCGCTACAGCCACTATTGCTGTTGCAGCCAATGGCTTCAGCATTCCTTCGAGAAACTCTGCCCATTGAGAAGCCATTACACCCCAATTGACACTTTGTAAATTTCCTGGAGAACCAGAGTACTCAATGTCCTCTGTTTAGGTTCATGCAAGTTTGAGATGTCTCAGTTGCCAGGTGTTTAGTTCTGAAGGCCAATATTAGCGTGGGATGGAGGGTTGAGAGACCTGGGGAGGTTGATCCAGTGCAGAATCCACCTCCTCCCATTATGGGCAGGCTCTAACTGGTGTGCAGGCTCTAACTGGTGTGCATCTTAATCCATTGACTGTCGGGTCTTGCAAATGTGAGATCCGTGGAACTAATCGATGGACTATTCTTCTACACTATTTCATGGAATCGGAATCCTTAATTGAAAGGAGGTGATATATCAATGAACTATTTCTACATTTATTATATTCATGGAATCCCTTTAGGCGTGGTCCATGCAAATGGACTTGCAACTTTATACTCAAACTCTGGAAGAATGGTGAATGGTGTCCATTCTATAAGGGCTCCACCGTATAAAGCACTGGTGCATTCAGAGGAATTCAATAAATATATATAGTTTGAGGTACGCCCGTACCGACAGAGCTATCTCCTTCATATGCCCCACACGATAAACCATATCTATCCTCTTATTCAAAATCTACAACCACACGATAAACCATATCTATCCTCTTATTCAAAATCTACAACCACACGATAAACCATATCTATCCTCTTATTCAAAATCTACAACAAATAATATAATATATAGAGTTAAAAAAATTAAGGTATTAAAATCTACAGTAAATATTATAATATATAGAGTTAAAATAATAAGGTAATAAAGAGTAAGATACTCTATGACAACCTGAAATTTAAATTCTCTTTCTCTTTAATATATTTTTAATTCTTGTCTAGAAAGTTTTAAGAAATCTTGTACTCTTTCCCAATTTCTTTTAATTTTTGTTCTTTATGAAAAATGTGTCTTTTAAGTTTGGTTCTTTATATGTTTGGTTCTTTATGAAAAGTATATCTTTCTCTTTGATATATTTTCAATTCTTGTATAGAAAGTTTTAAGAAATCTTGTACTCTTTCCCAATTTCTTTTAATTTTTTTCTTTATGAAAAATGTGTTTTTTAAGTTTGGTTCTTTATGAAAAGTATTATGATTAGATCATATGGAAATAATTTCGATATATATGTTTATAATTTTTTTCCTCCTTAAAAAAAATTGATATATTTTTTTAAATAAATTGTTTTATAAATATGTTGAACATTTTAAGCAATTTGATATAGTTTTTTAATGTGAAATTATCTTTTTAAATAAATTGTTTTATAAATATGTTGAACATTTTAAGCAATTGCTCATACAAACAAATAAAAAATCAATATATTAATATATTATGTGGTTAAAAGTTTCAAAGAGGGAAATAGTTCATGGCTCCAATCAACACATGTCACTTGAAGTAATAAATTAATGCAAAAGAAAATAATTTTACATAAGAGTTTCTCACAATCAATCATAAGTAAATAACCCTCCACGCTCTTTAAATAAAGACCATGGACTAGTTGAGTGTTAAGCCACATATCAATATATTCATTAATATCGAGGAGAATATGATTTGTCAAATCACTTTATATCTAGAACATGTCATGATCATTAGATTACATAAATACAAATGTGTATTAATGCATACTACATAAACACATTAAATAAACACATTTTACTTAAAGACATTTTAAACCAAGTTTATCTTAACAAATAAAAAATCAATATACTAATATATTATGTGGTTAAAATTTTCAAAGAGGGAAATAGGTCATAGTTCCGACCAACACAAGTCACTTGAAGCAATAAATTAATGCAAAAGAAAATAAATTTACATAAGAGTTTCTCACAATCGATCATAAGTAAATAACCCTCCATGCTCTTTAAATAGAGACCGTGGACTAATCGAGTGTTAAGCCACATATCAATATAGTCATTAATATCAAGGAGAATGTGAATCGTCAAATCACTTTATGTCTAGAACATATCATGATCATTGGATCACATAAATACAAATATGTACTAATGCATACTACATAAACACATTAAATAAACACAATTTACTTAAAGACACATTAAACCAAGTTGATCTTAACTAACTCCTAAGTGTCTAAATATCATAGCATCCCCCCTTAAAACAACTTGGAATAGGATAGAAGGATTTACAAAGGTGACACAATAGCATAAGGGAAGAGGCATTCGAGTATACCTCCCTTTAATGACAACTTCTTGAACTCCTAACATAGATCAAAATTTGGAAAACTTCGCTTGTGTAAGAGACTTTGTTAAAATGTTTGCAATTTGATCATCTGTAAAGCAAAAAAACACTTTGAGAACATGATCTTGAATAAACTTTATGATGAAGTGCATGTGTAACTCAACGTATTTATTGCATCGATGTTGAACTAGATATTTGGCAAGCTTGATAGCACTCTGATTGTCACACTAGAGTGTGGTCGAATGTCAGTATGATCCCATGTTCGACAAAACATGGTATTTCCAAACAAGTCAAACACCTTAAGCAACTGACACAAACATATCAAATATCAATAGACCAGTGTATTACGTGGTTAAAACCCTCAAAGATGGAAATTGTCCATGACCCTAGGCAATGTGGCCACTTGTGGCAATATATTAATGCAGAAGAACATAATTTTTACATAAGAGTTTCTCACAATTGATCATAAACAAATGACCCTCCATACTCTTTAAATAGATATCCTGCACCAGCTGGGTGTTAAGTCATGGATCAATATAGTCGTTAGTATCAAGGAGAATATGAACCATCATATTATTTTATGTCTAAAATATATTGTGACCGTCAGATTACATAATTACAAATGCATACTAAGGAAATATACTTTATCTAAAGACACTTTAAATGAAGTTGATCTTAACCAACTCCTGAGTGTCTAAATATAATTACATCCCCCTTAAGAACAACTTGGGATATGATTGAAGGATTTACAAAGATGACACAATAGGAGAAGGAATGAGGCATTAGAGCTTATACCCCCTAAATGACAACTTCCTAAACTACTGACATAAATCGAAGTTTGGAAAACTTTGCTTCTGTCAGAGGCTTTGTGAAAATGTATGCAACTTGATCATTTGTAGGGAAAAAGAGCACGATCTTGATTAAGCTTTCTGATGAAGTGCATGTGTAGCTCAATGTGTTTGTTGTGTTGATGTTGAGTTGGATATTTGGTGAGCTTGATGGCACTCTAATTGTCACAACATAGTGTGGTTGAATGCCGCTACGATACCATGTTCGACAAAACAGGGTATTTCCAAACAGCTAAACACCTTAAGCAAGTGTTCACACAAACAGATCTTTAAAATGAATAATAATTATGTTCATAAAATTTTAAAAAGATCAACAATGAAGGCCAATGCAACTAACTATATAGTAAAAGGAACGAGAATCTCTTTCACACTAATAAACCATGGTAAAAGATGTAACATTGTTATAATATAACAATGTTATAATATAAGATCAACAATAAAGGCCGATGCAACTAACTATATAGTAAAAGGAATGAGAATCTCTTTCACACCAATAAATCATGGTGAAAGATGGTTATACCCAAATATTTTGGAATTAGAGATTTAAATATAAGTTGAGAACATGGCTAATAAAAATTTAAGGTTACTAGTTTGACTATAAATAGTTTGATTGAGAATTTTAATTAAAACATTAAGTTAAGATGTTTAACAAAGTATATTTATGATATTAGAAGTTTTTTTTTATCAAATCGATGTGATATTCCAAATATGTCATAATCATTTATAAAATGTTATTCTTAAGATCATTTTATGAAAGAAGTGTATGTTATAAGAAGAGATAAGAAAAGTTTGTCTTTTGCTTGTGTTTTTTAAGCAAAGAAATAGGAATAAGTCATAGTCTCTACCAATTAAGGGTTAACTTTCATCACCGTCATTATAACCTTCTTTTTAGTCTTAGTTAAAATTGGCATAATGAAGTGGATTGATGCATTGCACAAAGGTTGAAATGAGGTTTCTAACTAGCAAACAGATAATCAAGACTATTCAAACAATTGCTTTTCCCTGGTTATGTATGGTGGTAATATAGTCTGTGCAAAAAAAAAGTGTGAATGTATAGGTGGAGATTGTGTTACAAGGTTATTGTTATAACAACGAAATATGAAGAGGTGGAATCAACAAGGAAGGATCATTAATTGAATGGGTATTGTGGTAATAGACCTTGTGCAAAGACTATTCAAACAATTGCTCTTTCCTGGTTATGTATGGTGGTAATATAGTATGTGCAAAAAAAAAGTTTTAATGCATAGGTGGAAATTGTGTTACAAGGCTATTGTTACAACAACGAAATATGAGGAGGTGGAATCAACAAGGAAGGATCGTTAATTGAATGGGTATTGTGGTAATACACCTTGTGCAAAGAAATTGTGTTAATGCATAATTGAAGATTGTGTTGGGTTATTGTTAGCACAATGAAATATGACAAGGTGGAATTAACAATGATCGTGAATACAAGAAGTTAATGGTGGAACTAAATGAAGGAGTTATAATCTAAATGATCCATTGTATATTTTTATTTACGACAAATACTAAAAACTTAGTTTCAAACACTCCTTAAGTAAAGCATCTCTTCTTGTTTGTAATTAAAAGTTGCGATTACATAGCTTTGGGACTGTGAAAAACATGGTTAATTTTAACAATTAGTTCCAACTTTTGGCCAAGAAGGGAAAATACTCTAGACAAGATATGACAAACATTTTGGAGTTAAAAAATCCCTCTTTCCATGAGGATAGTGTGATAATTTTCCACAAAATTACCTCTCAACTATTACAAACATAAACTTATCTTAACTTATAACTATTAAACATTAAGAGAGGTAAAAAAAAGGTACAGACTTCTCACACTTTAAAATATCTAAGATTGAGATGAGTCTATGTTTCTTTTTTTTTTTTAATGTTATGATCATTTTTTTTGTTTTATTTTTTAACATTAAAATTGGGACAAACAAAATTCAATGCAATATATTAACCCCATAAATTGATAATGTTACTTCCAAAATTGTAAAAACACCTTATTTCTCTTGGTGCAAAAAGTTTTAGTTCAAATAATATTATTATCATGAAAAACTCCAAATTTAATGATTATATTGAATTGTTAATGATTTTTTTTAATTATATTTCATAATTTTGTTATATCTTAGTCAATAGTGTTTGTATATGTGGCTTTTATTTCTTACGCTACATTCAAAGCTTTTGGATTTTGAAAATTCATATTTTAAGGTTTTAAGGAATTGTTATCGTATAGATATTCTTTAATTTTTGGATTTTGAAAATTCATATTTTAAGGTTTTAAGGAATTGGCATTGTTTAGTTGTTTTACGAAATGTTTTTTTTTGTCGGAATTTAACGATATAAATTTACACGAATCACTATTTGTTGTTATTCAAAATCCATTTCTGAATGCATAAATGGATACAGCATGTTGAAAAACCCTTGGGGCACTTGGATTATACATAAATAATCACTTAAATCTGCGAATCTAACAATTTCTTGCCGGATTTCGGGTAAACATTCCCAGAAAAAATCATCATTTCGTAGAACATTTTGCTTGTGGCTTGAGGAATTGTTATTGTATAGATATTATTTAATTTTGTCATGTGAAAATATGTATTGAATGTTTGCACTGAAAGAAGTTAAATGCATTCTATAACTTGGGTGGAAGAGATGTGTTATGTAACATAACATGTGTAATGTTAATAAACTAATATCAAAAAAGATTAGGTTTGATTTTAATGTGAAAAATAAAATAAAAAGCTAATATAAATTCATCTTAGCTTTAAATCTTTTAAGAAACAAGAAATTTACACGAAATTTTTATTTTATCACTCTGAGCACATTTTATAACATGTAATACACATCTTAGGGAAACTCATTAGACATTTCCCCTCATTCCAAGGATGGTACCCAAGATAAACTAGATTCTACGGAAACTCAAGGCCACACTCATTAAGAGTTCAACGAGTCATCTGCGGGGATGGAGCATGAATGGAGAAAATAATATTTCTTCTCACAACCACCTAAACTAGACCCATTTTGACAATCACTCCCAATACTTAATAAATTTGGTGTTAATATAATCAAGTAATATATTTTTATTTATTTTATTTTAAATTAAATTAAATTTAGTGAAAAATATACACATTTGTGATGATGGTCAAGGCCCACTAAAATTAAATTAATATAAATGTAAATAACAATTATTAATATTAACGAAATTTTATTATTAAATATATCGCTATAATAATAACATTATATAAATAATAATAATTACAAATTATTGTTTATATAATATTTTACACATGAATTTTATTTTATCACTCCGAGTATTTTTTCCCATGAAATACACATCCTAGGGAAATTCATTGGGCGCTTCCCCTCATTCTAAGGACAGTTCATGTTATCATAGTATCTAGCACTTGTGCAAAGCCTTCACAAGATGTTAAATTTGCGTAACAATTGGAAGTAATTGTCATTGTCACGTAGGCAAGTACTTACCTCGTTTTAGCGATGGATAAAGATCCAACACAAGGGAGGCTTCCCTTATGACCTCATGAGATACCATAGCAAGCTAAAAGCAAGTCTATGACCCACTATCTTGGTCACTTGGTGAGATAGACTAGGTCTAGGGAAAATGGCAAGGTTGGAGTGGATTTAGAT
>SNQJ01S0059432.1:69436-88592 GCA_010110895.2 Picea sitchensis
AATTTCTACCGTTAGATCTGCGACCTTATAATGAACGGTCCAGATTTACAATGAAATTACAATATACTTTTACAAGGGAATTATTCCTTCGGGGGCCCGCTTGCCCCCAACCGGGGGGATAGCCCCCCCGGACCCTGCAGAGGGGGTACCCCCCCTTTGCACTCCCCCGCGTGGAAGAGTGTACATACTTTTGAGGTGTAAATACTTCGTGGGGTATAAACACGGCTGAAAGCAAGGACCTCTGAACCTGGAAGATAATCAGGCTTCACAACCAACAACACATGTATGTAAAGTGTTCCAATGCATTCAATGACAAATACCAAGTCTAAGGAAGGGAGAATAAGTCTCGGAACACTAGTTATACGAGAGAAAGAGTTGTTGTAATAAAACTTGTAAATAGACAAATTGTACTTCAACATGCAACCATTTTATATCAGTAGTAAGTAAGAGTCATAAAATGAATGAAATGTAATGAAATATGTGTGTGAAATACTAGGTAGAAGGGCAATAAACCATAGGACATTAATTGTTGCAACAAAACTTTCAATAAAGGCAACGATACTTCAACAATGATAGTTTTATAATATCAACAAGGAGAATTGCTTCGATTCAATAATGCAACCATAGAAATTATGCCCAATACCAAGTAAAATGTCAATAAGATGCTAGACAATTATTATGTGCTTAAGAAAATTTAGATGCAATTTGCTCAAGCCTTAATGGTTGTAGAAAAAATTTACAACAACAACCAATACAAGACTTAATATGAAAAGCGTTGGGCTAGAATGAGCGTGAGAAATTAGTTGGACACCTAAATTATCAAGTTGCTGAGAGAGAGAGAGAGAGAGAGAGAGAGAGAGAGAGAGAGAGAGAGAAGTTTAAGCTAAGCTAAGGTTTATTTATCACTTGCAAACAAAGAGACTAGTTTCTTTTTCCTTCTTTGGGAAAATGGAGTCAACAAGTTCACGTGAAGAAGGATAGAAGACAAGGAAAAATTTCAAAGATCAACCCTTGGGGGATGTCCTCTCACAATCACTAGTGTGATCTTTTAGGAAGTCGAATTAGGGGGGTGTCCTCTCACAATCCCTAGTGTCATCCTAGTTTTTCTATGCTTTTTATAAGGGATCAAGGTGAAGGAAGGGTTAAACCTTAGAGGGATGTCCAATCACAATATCTAGGATCTCACCACAAGGGAAATCTAGGGGGATTTCCTCTCACATTCCCTAAATTTAACCTTGTATGCTTTAACAAGCTTGACAAAGATGAAGACAAAAGGAGGGGATGACTAATCTCAATCCTCCCTCAGGGTTTCACAATAAATAGCCAAAGATATAAGATAGCATGCAACTATTACATATCTAATGGAGCATTCATCGAACTATACCAAGGCAAACACTTAAACTTGGAAGAGATCACTTACTACACCAAGTCACTATGCATGAGGAAACCCTAATTCATGTGATCACCATCAAACAGGACAAGCCATCCACAAGCTGATCCTTCAAAACATGCACAAAAGACGTACTCCACAGTGAAAAAGAGAAGAGAAGATAGTAGCAATAATGTTTCACAAGTGGTGAGTTATGATTTGGATTAGGAGTAGTGCTAGCCTCTTTATATGATGCAACCCTAGTGTTATAACACTCTAAAACCCCACAAAACACAAATAATCCATGGTACAAGTGAAATAGTTCTAGGTCAACCCCTCGAATAGTCTCAAAGCAATAGATAAACATGATAATGCACCAAGATATGTCCTCCAAGGTCACACGTGTGGGTGACGCCATGCTCCAGGAGGCTGTAGGAAGCCTCTAAAGGCCACATCTCATTATCAAGAGGTACAAAGCATGGTGGAAGGTGACACCTCCTCATCAAAGGTCATGTCTCATCATCAAGGATCCCCATCATATCATTAGATTAGTGCTCCAATGGCAAGCAAGCCCCAAGCATCATAACGCACGACGTCGTCATCCATATGCTCAACATCCAAGGTGAAAAAGTTAGCGTTCAAGGTGTAATGAAGATGCATCACCTCTCTGAATGGTGTCCAATCATGTCCCATAGAAACATCCTCCATCCAATGTCTAATAAGCTCTGAGGTGCATTGCTCAAGATGTGGGTTTTTTACCCATCTGTCAACCAATATGACCATATCTACAAAAAGAGAGCTCATATGTCCATTGTCTAGGGTCTAAGAGTTGTGAGAGGATATGTTTGATGTGTCAAGTCATCATGTGACCAAATGCTTTGCATCACATGTTCCATGTGTTGAAATCCCCTTGCTCTAGCACCTAGGTATCTTGTTATCTAGTAATTTCATTGATGTAAATCAAATTAGCAACTCACAAAACAACATACACTGCTGGAATATTCAACCCAAGTAAAGATAGTGGAAACAATACCGGAAACCAAAAATCTCATGCACAATACACAAATATATTTCTCCCATCAACTAAGTTTATCATTCAAATAACTTCAAAGCTTACAAGGGCTCCCGCACTTGGCAAAATGGCCCGCGGAGAAATACAGACAATACCTGCAAACCCTAGCAACTCATGATCTATTGTATGACCCTGGTATTTCATGTTTCCCGAGATGTACGCACATTTCCTTAAGCAAACTCGTGTATATATGCTTGTCTCCACTGAAACGCGCATACATGCACTCAAAGACTATATGACAACTTCGTACGATGCAACCATGTTGTTGTGGCTCCAATATGTTGAAACCAACTTGCAATTGCCTATGTTTTGTCTTCTCCCAAACCTGATCTCTAGATGGAAGTCCTTCTCCACCTATCCAAGATCTCCTTGAATCACAGTTCTTCAAGAACAACTCTATGAGCAAAATTCGTTCTCCACCTATCCAAGATCTCTGTGAATCATAGTCCTTCATGATCCAACTCTCTAAGAAAAAGTCCTTCTTTGCTTTGTATCAATGTATCATGTGTCTTCTCCTTCACCCTTGCCTTGCTTTTATAAGATTGAGTTATGACCTAACCCTAATCTCCAAAGTGATTAATCATTAATATTATGATCCAGATTTAGGAGTGGAACGAACTGATTATAGACTGAATACCATAAACACAGAGATAGGAAGAATAACACACATATTCAGTGAACAATATCTTCTATTACATAATGAAATAGGCTAAAACTGTAGAACTGAAACTTGCTCGAATGGTGGTAGCTATCTCTGAGAAGAGATGTGGCTGCTACATGCATCCGTCTGAGCAGAAATGGATTAAAATGAGGCTCCATAGGCCCTTTTTCATATTACTCATGAATTCCAAAACCCTAGACATCCAAACCTAACCCTAGAAGATGAAACGCCAAAAGTCATGTGGGCCCTATGGGTAAGTTGGTGTAATTTGGTACCTCAACTTCCTAGGGTCACAACTTTTTCATACGACCTCTGTTTTAGGTGCGTGATAGCCCGTTGAAAAGGTCTTTCAGAGAACAACGCATTTCTCTGTCAGACTCTAACTCAATCTACAATCTAATTGGGGCGAGTCAAAAAAACAATGTTTAGGGCCTCAAAACAACCCTGAAAGTACAACAAGATGTGTTGATATGAAAACATACAAAATATGCTAATTGGATTAAGCGAGAGGCCACCCGTATCCTCCTGGAGAATTTGTGAGGCTTCAGACAGCCCTAGAAGTGTAGAACTCACAATTACAAAAAAGTACAGAAAGACATGTTGAACCAAAATGGACACGAGGAACCAGTTGGAATAGGTGGGTAGCAACCAATATCCATATGGATCAGATTACTTCTCACCTCACTTGACCTTAATGGCTATTATTTAATTCACTAATGTTAATTAAAGCGTTTCTTTAAATAAAACTCAAATCACTAATAAAAGCACTTTACTTTAATAATTCCTTTAATTAGAGTAGAGTCTCAAGGTAGAAGGCTTTGGATGACTTCCACACGTTTAGACACTTAGACCTGTGTGGAAATACACGTCCGATGCTACAAACATCAACACCATGTCTTGTATAAAATGAAAAATGTCTTGGGTGAAAACAGAGGACGTCCTCCAAAAGACCATGTCAAGTGCAGCCATGTCAGTCGAAGTCATAGAATCAAGTAAGACCAATAATCACAAGGTGTAAGAGTCCTTAGAATCATGTAAATTAAGCCATCACTTAATATAGAAGCCATATGAGCAATTCACATTAGATATCCCTTTCAAATTTTATATTAGCTCCAGACTTTATGCAATTTGACAAGATTAAGTATGGGAGAACCATCAAAAGACCTATCTAAGGGATATTTCCCAAGAAACCCATCTAAGTGTAAGTATGGTGAATGAAAACGTGTTGGGATGACTTCATGGTGACAATGTCATTAACATGCAAGGTAACGTGCTTGGTCCATTTCCATGAGAGCCTTCGTAGAGGGAGAACTTGTTGCTTGAGATACCCTTTCCTCGGTAGTATGTGTATTCCAAACCCCTTTCTTGCCTTTTGATATTCAATTTTATGCATTGTGAGTCCTCTTTTCAAATTTCAAACACTTTATTCTTTCCTTTTCTTGTTGGGATTAAGTCCATTCATTTTGATATGCATTTAGTGCATTAGAACTAGGGGTGATCGCCTCATAGCGAGGGGGTAGAGCTCAAGCTAGGCTTTGGATTTTAAAGTTAGCCATTCATTATCCCATGTTTTTTTCTTTCTTTTTATAACATTCTTTCTTTATTTTTTTGTAGCAATTGCATCAACCTCGACATTCTAGCCCTTCTTCTCATAGGAGGATGAACCACGAGCCTTATTGGTGTACACGTAATAGCCATACAGAAGGCCCCAAGATGGAAAATGTTAAGTATGGGGGCAAACGATGCATTACCCTTATTAAAGCCTCCCAGTAGTACCCCTGCTCCCCAAGAGTGACAACATGGGATTAGGACACTAATGATGGCCACCAAGGTGAAACGAGGCAAAAAACATAACTTATGAGCTTATGATTCATTGTCCAACTTCAACCCATGATCCTTACTCATATGTCAAATGCATTAAATATGACAGTGTATATAAAACAAGGACTAGTGTACCTCACAATGTAATGGACCATCATCTCCCAATGAACCATGTTGATCATGTGTGATGAGTTGCACTGATGAGGAGAGAGGCATCTAAAGGGTTGATGGGTTGTTGCATGTGAGAAAACTGATCATCATCATCATTTGGATCATTGTCTTTATTGCAGGTCCTGAGACATTATCTCTGTTGGTTACCCCTAGGTGAGAGGGGGTAACAATTCCCAAGATAAACTAGATTCTACATAAGCTTGAGGCTTTATCGACACAGGGCTCAAAGCCATATTCATTAAGAGTTCAACATGTCACTTGTGGGTATTAAACATGAATGGAGAGGACAATACTCCTCACAACCACCTAAACTAGAATCAATTGACAATCACTCCCAATACTTAATAAATTTGGTGTTCCGGTTAAAAATTAAATGAAATTTAATGAAAAATAAAATAATATATTTTTATTTATTCCATTTCAAATTAAATGAAATCTAATGAAAAATATAAACATTTATGATGATAATTATGGTTAACACCCACAAATAATAATGACTAATACTAACGAAATTTTATTATTAAAATATATTACTATAATAACAACAATATATAAATAATAATTTATATAATAATTACAAATTATTATTTATATAGAAATTTACACATTAATTTTATTTTATCACTCTAAAAAAAAAATCTCATGAAATACACATCAAAAGTAAATTCATTGGGCACTTCCCCTTATTTTAAGGATGGTACCCAAAATAAATTAGACTCTATAGAAGCTTGAGACTTTTTAACACAAGGTTAATGCAATACTCATTTTTTCCAATAAAAAATTTACCCAATTATATTAAGATGATATAATTTGTTTACATATCAGTTCATCGACAAAGATCGATAACATGTGCTGGATAGTCCTAAAATAGCAAAAAAAATAGGGGAATCTATAATCCCGATACATAGATAAAGAAACATCATCGGATCCCAAAAAAGATGACAAGTTCTCTCAAACTATAAACTAAGATTTCATGATAAAGTTCTCCAAAAATCAAGCTGTCTTGAGACGAGATTCTGCCATGGGGACACCTATAGGACCACTGACAGAGTGTTTAGTAAAGACTGAGAAAATATTTGGGTCCTTCATCTCCATTTATCCATTGAGAATAGATAATTTTGCCAATAGGTTCCTTCAACACCAACTTTGAAAGATTATCAACTTCTATGTTAATGCAATACTCATTAAGAGTTCATTTGCAGGTATTGAACATGAATAGAGAAGCTATTACTCCTCACAATCACCTAAACTAAACCTAATTTACATTCACTCTCAATATTTAATAAATTTGGTGTTAATATAATCAAGTAATATATTTTTATTTATTTCAATTTAAATTAAATGAATTTTAATGAAAAATATAGACATTTGTGATGATGATAGTTAAGGCCATTAAAACTATATTAATATAAATGTAAATAATAATTATTAATATTTATGAAATCTTATTATTAAAATACATTACTATAATAATAACATATATAAATATTAATTACAGATTACAAAATGAATGATATTGAGATTATCAAAACTAAATATTAATTATACATTATAAAAAATTATTGAGATTATCAAAACTTTAATATTAAAATAAGGTATAACCATACCACATCAACCTGAAAATTTAACATATAAAAATGCATATTTAACTGCAAAACTACAATAATAAAAAAGCCAAAAATATCTGGTCGAGATCTAAATATGTTTCATTGTTATTGGGGACGAGAGAAATCCCTTATTTTGGATCTTCTTATCTAACTATTAGATAATAAAAATGTAATTTTGTGTATTAGGTGTCCAACTCATAAAGTAGTGCAATGACCGACAAGCAAATGATGTTATTACACTTTGTTAAATAAATTATTACATAAGTTCGTGGCATGAGAGCTCCCTTCATGTGGAACAACCAGCTTATTCATCCAACCTCACCAATAAGTCTAACAACCTTTTTGGTAAGTTTGGGTAACATTTTGGAATTTTTTTATATAATATTTTTAATTTTATCAATCACTTTTTTTTTCCAACATGAAAATTTCTTAATTATAATGATATATAATGTGTTCTCAAGTTGGAAAATTTACAATCGCAGTTGTAGTAGCACACTGTCATATGAAACTTTTGCTTATAGTGGTTTCTCGGCCAACAAAGGGGGAAAGTTCATAAAAAGGAAAGTCAAGGGCAATGAAAGCTACTAAGAGTCTGAAAATTACACAAAAAAAGAGGGTGATACCCGAGAAAATCTAGCGAACAAGTATTCTTAAAAAAAAATTCAAAGACCAGGAGTAATCTCCAAATCTCAAATCATAAACGACCGCTAAGATTAGAGGAGCATATCTTTAAAAAATGTTAGAAAATGGGGGGGGGTCGCTCATGAGAGATTGTATGTTATAATGCCCGTTTTTTTATGGAGTGTTGCCTTAGATAGTTGGTCTGTTGATTTGTTGTGCTCACAATAGATGTGTTTGAAGCTGAGTTTTTTGAAAGTGGGTTGAAGTAGTCTAATTCTGTCCTTCCAAGCCAAGAGGGAGATGGCTTGTAGATCACCCCTGTTGTTCAACCACTCAATAATAGTTATGGAATCCCCGAGTATCTAAAGGGCTTCAACGTGAAGTCTGGAGGCCAAGTATAGCGTGGCCCAGGCACCCAATAATTTTTCCCTAGTGTTGGTGCCCAAACCACAATTGAAGGTCCATCTATAGAGTGATTTTTTTGTAATTCTGATCAACCCTCCAACACCGCTTTGAGTGCAATTTGATTGCGTTGCTCCATCGAACCATCTTGTTGGAATGTCCTCTATGTCAGGGGTCCTCTTTGTGATCTGCAATCTTGGTTTGCTAGAGTGAAAATCATTCCAGTTTTTAAATAATCCAAGTGGTTTGTATGGTGCAGAGCTTGTGGATGGGGTCCCATTTTCAAAGATTTTTTTATTTTTGTCCAGCGAAATGGACCAACAGACCAGGGATGGGAGATGCATAAGATTGTGTTCCCTATGAGTCCAATAGTCGAAACAGTCTAAGAGAGTAGGCCCGTCCCAAATAATTTTCAGATTTAGCACCATTGAAATTTTATCCCAAACTTGTTTGGAGAAGGGGCACTTGATAAACAAATGGTCTGCGGATTCTACATCATTGTGGCACAGATGGAAAATATTTGGCCCAGTCCAGCCCTTTCTTTGAAGGATGTCCCAAGTGTTCAATTTATATGTGATCATAAGCCATGTGAAGAATTTTATCTTGGGTGTTAGGTGCCAGGACCAAAGTTGTTTTCTCCAGCCTCTAATATTATTGTGCCAGAGCGAGTTTGTGATGCTTGTGTAGTCATTCTGGATTGTTAGTTGTCCCAAATGGTCACCCCTCGACCACTGAAGTTGATCATCAGAATCGTTTAAATGGATGCTTGAGTGTGCTAAAGCCCTGCAGAGGGTATTCCAGTGTGGTATTAGCCCTGCGTTAAGTTCAAGTGCGTCACTTAGTTAACTTTGAAAGGGAAAATCTCATGAAAGTAAAGGTCGAGAATTATTATTATTATTTGAAAGGAAAATCATTAATTGATGTAGTAGTATAGGTGATTAAAAAGAAAAGTTGTTATCTTTTTGTATGTATAAATTTAGTTTGGGACATGTTTTTTCTTTGAGTGTGTAGGTTTTTACAGTTGGCCGTAATAGTGCATGCATCTTCTAGAGATTTAACTGTGTGTAAGTTTTTGAAACATCGGTGGACAAGCCAAACTCCAAATTGGTGTATGAGACCCCCTTGTTTGTGGGACAAGGGACCCCCTCCGCGCAACCATTTGACTACTAAAGTCTACAAAGGTATACATACCCTACCTCCCTCTGAATTTGAACTTGTGACCTTTTACTCTTACGAGGAAACACATGTTCTTAATAATGATTAAAAAGACGTTGAGCAATAATAAAAATGTTGAGGTATAATAAAATTTTGAATATTATAGATGAGTCGAATAAATAAAAAGGATAATATAGAAGGATAAGGAAGTTTTTTGAAATTTATGAATAAGTTGGAGAAGTAAAGAGGGAACATGTCATAATGATAATGAAGAGCGGAAAAAAATGAAAATTGAAGAAAAACTACACAAAGTTTTGAATATTATGGATAAGCCACATAAATTAAAAGGACAATGTAAGAAGGATAAGGAAATTTTTTGAAAATTATGAATAAGGGGGATAAGTAAAGAGGGAACATGTCAGAATAATAATGAAGAGCCAAAAAAAAATGAAAATTGTCAAAGGAGAAGAATAATTGCACAAGAGGAGATTAGGAGCCCGGAAGAGTAGATAAAGGATACATGAGAGAAAATAAGAAAGAGAGGATGTTTATTGAATTAAGTGATGAATATTAGGTTTTCATGATTGGTTGAGTTTATACCCATCTCCCTGATTAAAGTTCTTGAAATGCTTTTTTAATTTCAATAGGATGTTTTTTTATTTCAAGAACTTACCGAATAATACTTGAGTAATAAGGTGTTGAAGCAAGGATTTTTGCTTACATTGTCCTTTTTATTTATTTCGCTTATACATAATATTCAAAACTTTATTATACCTCAAAGTCTTTTTAATCAGTTTATATCATTCTCGTTTATTTTATTATTTTTATTTTTAATCATTTAAAATCCGTCTCGTTTATATTATTTTATTATTTTTTTCAAAGTCTCTCTTGAACGATAAATATTTTTGCTCCATTTAATCATTTCTCAAATGCACTCTTTTCAATCATTCTCACAATTTGTCTCTAATGATGGGTAGAGTGTCCACTAAAAACTGAAGTTTTGAAAACTTGATGTTCTAAGATACACTCACTATGTTTTTTTGTAATGGGTTGATTGAGGCTAATAAAATACTAGCAAAGGATGAGATTAACTATAATCAGTTAAACCATCCATTTAAAAAGTGTTACCAATAAAGTTTAATGAAATTTTTCAAAAAAAAAAAAACTTTTGTAAATAAAAAAGTTTAATTCCTAAAAAAGCAATTGTCATTGTACATATTAGTTCAAGGTCATGGGCCTGCCACCTGTTCCGTCATCTGGTGGAAACCAAAACAGGTGGCACCATTTTGTTCTGGTAGCAAAAAAGGAAAATCCACCACCTGCTCCGTCAAACAATTGGAAACCGGAGCAGGTGACAGTAGAGTAATGTGACATAGTTATCTATACATGCAACAAAAAGACTGAACATAAAATCTAGACAGAGCATAAAACAAGAAAGTTGAATAGTGGTAAAAAAATTCCTTGTATTTTGCAGAGGGAGTGCAGAGAGCCTGTGAACCTTAAACATTAAAGGAACTATGAAAACCTGCATCCGGAGTGCCACTGTGAGGAGTGAAGACATAAGGTTGCACACAGGTTGGGCATCTCTACTTACTTTGAGTGCACGAGATGGCGTCGAACATCATGTCAAGTCTACTACTGAGGAGAGTGTGTCTGTGGAGTTGCTCCATCATGTCCTGCCTCTTCTCGAAGATGAGCTCCAAGTGCTTTGACGCCAGGAAGCAAGGTGAGTGCAACTCGCGGGCCGTGGCTGGTGTATGAGGTGGAGGCTCAACCGATCGGTCTACCCAGAGAATTTTTTCTTGGACTATGCAAGTCATCCCCTCCAAGGTTGTCGTTGTAGCAATTGCAAGAAGACTAGTATTGAGTCAGTTGTGGTGTCCAAAACCGTGTAGAGGAGGGAGTCAGGTGGAACCGCAATTGGTTCCTCTGGAAATTCCTCCTCCACATAGGCCATGGGACGCGACTTCAACTCCTTATTTCTTTGAATTAGGGTTGTTGAGGAAGCATGTGCGAGCTTGCAAAGGCATCTCTGCCTTGCTACATAGCATTACCAAGAGGGACCCCTCTTAGGTCTTCCATGCTCACAGGGCATGACGAAGATGGAAGGCCAGACAGAACTGAGAAGAAGAGCGCGCAGAACTGGAAAACTAAGCAGAGCAGAGCACAAATGTGTAAACAAAGCAGAATGAAACGAGCCATAACCATCCTGGAAGAAATGGAGTACCAAGGAGACCAAAGTGACCTCTCACACACCTCACGTACCCATTGTCACCCCTCCGCCATGGTGCACTAAGAGCTCCATTAAACCTGTGTGGGGGAGATGTCTGACCTGCTCAAGAGCGTTATTAAGTTTATCCTCCATCCGAGAAATGAAGAATAGGGTAGCGACTTAACTCATTAATATCATGGGCTGCATGGTTACTGCGTAGCCCATCCATGAGGAGTGAAGACATAAGGTTGCGCACAGGTTAGGCATCTATGCTTACTTTGAGTGCACGAGATGGCGTCGAACATCATGTCAAGTCTGCTACTGAGGAGAGTGTGCCTGTGGAGTTGCTCCATCATGTCCCGCCTCTTCTCGAAGATGAGCTCCAAGTGCTCTGACGCTAGGAAGCAAGGTGAGTGCAACTCGTGGGCCATGGCTGATGTATGAGGTGGAGGCTCAACCGATCGGTCTACCGAGGGAATTTCTTCTTGGACTATGCAAGTCGTCCCCTCCAAGGTTGTCGTTGTAGCAATTGCAGGAAGACTAGTACCGAGTCGGTCGTGGTGGTCCAAAACCGTGTAGAGGAGGGAGTCAGGTGGAACCGCAATTGGTTCCTTTGGAAATTCCTCCTCCACATAGGCCATGGGACGCGACTTCAGCACCTTATTTCTTTGAATTAGGGTTGTTGAGGAAGCGTGTGTGAGTTTGCAAAGGCATCTCTACCTTGCTACATAGCATTACCAAGAGGGACCCCTCTTAGGTCTCCCACGCTTACAGGGCATGACGAAGATGGAAGGCCAGACATAACTGAGAAGAAGAGCGCGCAGAACTGGACAACTAAGTAGAATAGAGCACAAATGCATAAACAAAGCAGAATGAAACGAGACATAACCATCCTGGAAGAAATGGAGTACCAAGGAGACTGAAGTGACCTCTCACACACCTCACGTACCCACCGTTACCCCTCCGCCATGGCGCACTAAGAGCTCCATTAAACCTGTGTGGGGGAGATGTCTGACCTGCTCAAGAGCGTTATTAAGTTTATCCTCCATCCGAGAAATGAAGAATAGGGTAGCGACATACCTCATTGATATCCTGGGCTGCATGGTTACTGCGTAGCCCATCCGTGAGGAGTGAAGACATAAGGTTGCGCACAGGTTAGGCATCTCTGCTTACTTTGAGTGCACGAGATGGCGTCGAACATCATGTCAAGTTTGCTACTGAGGAGAGTGTGTCTGTGGAGTTGCTCCATCATGTCCCGCCTCTTCTCGAAGATGAGCTCCAAGTGCTCCGACGCCAGGAAGCAAGGTGAGTGCAACTCGTGGGTCGTGGCTAATGTATGAGGTGGAGGCTCAACCGATCAGTCTACCTAGGGAATTTCTTCTTGGACTATGCAAGTCGTCCCCTCCAAGGTTGTCGTTGTAGCAATTGCAGGAAGACTAGTACTGAGTCGGTTGTGGTGGTCCAAAACCGTGTAGAGGAGGGAGTCAGGTGGAACCGCAATTGGTTCCTCTAGAAATTCCTCCTCCACATAAGCCATGGGACGCGACTTCAGCTCCTTATTTCTTTGAATTAGGGTTGTTGAGGAAGCATGTGGGAGCTTGCAAAGGCATCTCTGCCTTACTACATAGCATTACCAAGAGGGACGCCTCTTAGGTCTCCCACGCTCACAGGGCATGACGAAGATGGAAGGCCTGACATAACTGAGAAGAAGAGCACGCCGAACTGGATAACTAAGCAGAGCAGAGCACAAATGCATAAACAAAGCAGAATGAAACGAGCCATAACCATCCTGGAAGAAATGGAGTACCAAGGAGACTGAAGTGACCTCTCACACACCTCATGTACCCACCGTCACCCCTCCGCCATGGCGCACTAAGAGCTCCATTAAACCTGTGTGGGGGAGATGTCTGACTTGCTCAAGAGCGTTATTAAGTTTATCCTCCATCTGAGAAATGAAGAATAAGGTAGCAACATACTCATTAATATCCTGGACTACATGGTTACTGCGTAGCCCATYCGTGCTATGTGACACCCCATCCGGTAAAAAAATTCAAAATTATTAATAATTATTATAATTAACAATTACACCACCATATATTCAAATATATATATATATATATAATATTTAAATTTTAATAACACACATGATCACCTTATTTCACCAACCAATCAAATCACACTAAATTTAAATATTAAAATTTTAAAACAATTTATTTACATGGATTATAACATTCTTTTAAAAAAATAAAACAAACACTATCCTTACAAGGAGTGAAATGACCATAACCTAAAAATCTAACATTTTATAATAAAGTTGATCACCCTTTAAGCACAATGATTATCTAATTATTTCTCTATTCAAACACATCATAGTACACGTGTCAAATATGCAGCCCACCAWGTGACTCCAAATCAAACCACTTTATATGTTTTTGTCTTTTGTCTCATTTCTTTGGGAAAAGTACAGATATGCACTTCCCCATGTGACTCCATATGCTTTTGTCCCATTTCTATCCGGTAAAGGTACAAAGGACAAAAAGCATGATTGTCATTTCTACTATAAGAAAAAAGGAATATAGGATATGTAGGGTAGGTGGGTTGGGTAACGGCCAAACAATATCTTAAAGGGTGGCACGCAAGCAGATGGAACCCCACTCCATAATTTTGACATTGAAATATTATTTGGATTTTTTTAAATAGAATCCGAAAATATAATATAAATTAAGTAAAAAAAAAAATTTAAGTTGATACAATTTCAAGACTTATGTGTCGTTGTATTATTGTGTATATATAAGAAGTGATTTCCTAAAATAATTCATTAAGGCTAAAATAATTTATTAAGGTTTATAAAGGCGTGCACTTCTACTTTTACTAGATATTTTTGAATTTTAAAGTATTAACCTATATTCTTACATCCAAATAAAATAAAATTTTAGCTATTTAAAAACAATTTAAAATTATATTTTAACACCAAAGTAGTAATGTAAAAAATATAAAATATATAAATTAATATATATATATTCATCTGAATAACATTCTTTGTAAGCATATTTCATCTTTACTATGCATATTATAGTTTTATTAGTCCTGTCATGGGACTATAACAATAAGTTTGCTTTTAATGTGATATTAATTTGTCTTTTACCATAAATTTGTGTCTTTCAATATGTAAAATTAATTACATAATCAATGAATTTCACCAATCACCACGTCTAAATATATTTATATTTATGTAAAATAAATAGTTGTACTATGTATTTATTATTATGCATTATTATATTTATATTATATTTATTATCTAATATATTATTTATTATTATATTTATAATATATTTATTATATTTATGAATATTATAGTTACATTCAGCTTACTGTTCATTATACATTTTGAATAACAAACAACCCTCAATTATTATCGTTTGACAAACAAATTCATTACTTGTGTATTTAGTTATATTAAATTTCATTGTTCAACATGTATTTCCCAAGTAACTCGGCAATGACTGTGTTGCCATGCAACGCTTGTTTCATCTTGATAACTTACTTTTATGTCCTTAAATCTACTTATATCTCTTAAAAGTAAAACTCTTTATTTTTTTATTAAGATGATGCAATTTTTATAAATGTTTCAAATTAACTATTAATATAGCAGTATATATGGATATGGATAATTATCAATATAAGATGATGCATTTTTTGATAAATGTTTCAAATTAAATATTAACATAACAATATATATGGATATGAATAATTACCATTACCCAATGTTTAAAGTTGCATCTATATTAAGTAGTAATGTTGGGATCGTACATAAGGTAAACCCTCAAATACTTCTTTTCATTTTGAGAATGGTAAACCCCCAAATACTTCTTTTCATTTTGAGAATGGTACACAGGCTAAACCCTAGAATCTTCAAGGCACAAAGTCAATCAACAACAGGGCTCGAAGCCATTACAACAATATACTAGTTGTGAGCTCAAAGTGTCACTTGCGGGAATTGAACTTGGGTGGGGAGAATAAAAACATTCCCCCCAACCACCTGAGCTAAATCCAATTAACAAGGATCTTGACATTACTATGTGTATGATAACTACATTATCATCCATGCAATAACCACGTGGCAACGAAATAACATCAACAAAGTTGTAGAAATGGTCTCTACATGGTGTGTCGACGTTATGTCACATGACATCCATGAAGAAAGAGCTTGGCTATGTGTATTGATTACAAAGTGTGGGTAGAAAATGCACAACTTTAAGGCATTGTTTAACGATGCTTAACTTCAACTAATATGTAACATACATTTTACATGAAAAAAGTTGTTAAAAACGACCAGTGTGAGCAAAAACCACAAGCCTAAGGCTTATCAACTAGGTCTATTGGAATGATGGTAATCTTCACATGTCATCATTTATGGCTAAGTGTCATCTTTATTGTATCTCTAGGTTATGGCGTAAGAGCCAACCTAGTCAACACTATTTTAAATAATTTTAGGTGACTAAGGTTAGCATAAGCAATTATGTGAGCCTATAAACCCCTCCCCTCATGGGGAAAGGCATCCACCTCATGAATTCAATATAAATACACAATCCATGCCTCATTTGTGTATTTATTATTTTTTCTAAGAAATTTTCATTATATTCCAATCAATAAATATATTTCCATACACATTAATATACGGGATAAAGAAAAATGCATCTATAAATTCATAGTAGTTGATGTTCAATTCTCATTTCCCCACATGTAACTGTTATCATGGCATTTTTACTTATGTCAAAGCCCCAACAAAAGCTCCCAAGTCCGCGTAACTATAGGAAATCCTACCGCTATCACCTTAGTAAGAAATCCCCTCGTTTTAGTGATGGAAGAGGTCCACCACAAGGAAGGCCTCCTTGGTGAGCTCAAGGGATCAAAGTAGCAAGTATTGTAGCCAAGCCTATCGCCCCCTCTCTTAATCACCTAAGTCAAAGTCGACGCCTATGAAATTGAGGAAGAGAAGGATGTTTTGGGTACCTACCTGGAACAAGAACAATTTATAGCATGTATATGAAATTTCCAAGTACCAATATGAAATGTAAACCTCAAGAGACAATAGACAATAAAAAATTGTCAAAAATGATACAAAATTGCAGCAATACAACAATTTATAAGATCCAGATTTATAAATGGAACGAACTGAAATACGGATGTATAGCAAAGAAACACAAAGAGATAAATAAAATTTGACTTCTATTAATAAAAAAAACCAATTGAAACTATAAAAATACAGACTGAAACAAACTTGCTCGAATGGTGGCAACTTATCTCTGAGAAGAGATGTGACAGCTATGCTCATTCGTAAGAAGATGAGTACAATGAGGCTCCAAAGGCCTTTTTAACATAAAACATAAATGAGAAAACCTTAAACATTAAAAACCCTAACCCTGAGAGATGAAACACCAAAAGGTTTGTGGGCCCCAATAGAGGTAGTTGATACGTCAACTTCCCAAGACCGTAACTTTTGCATACGATCTTTGTTTGGGGCGCTTGATACACTTTTGGAAAGGTATAGTTGAAGAGTACATATTTTGTTTGACCTAGCATCTGCCTTCGATTACATGCTAGGTGATGTCGAGCCCATAAAACATTGTTTAGGGCCTCAAAATGGCCTCGAAAGTTTGGGACCCGAAAAACTGTAAAAAAACTACCAAAATGGAAGTTGTTCTTTGAGCTAGTGGAATAGGTGGGTGGCCACCGATATCCACCTGGATCATCCACCCCCCCCCTTGATCTGAAAATAGAAGGCTGACTTGTTATGCTATGCAAGCACCCTCTACTTCATTAAAAATAATCTTTACAGGACCTTGCTTCATGTGTTAAAATATGCAAGTTTATGCATCTTTTTTTAAATGTTTATGTGTGAGGAAAAGTTCTCTTAAATGATTAAATAAGTGCTTTAAATAAAAACACAGCAACATAACTTGCAGCAAATAAACCATCAAACTCACAACAAGAACAAGATGATAAAGGAGTTCACCCCTCTCCGAGCTACATCTCCTTGAGCCTCCATCAATGGACTTGGCTCTCTGGGATTAATTTGTCAAATATTCTTTTACAAGGTGCTGCTCATCTCCAATGGAAATTCTGACTGTACCATTGGGATCAAAATACATAAAAACCCCAAAAATGACTAATAAAACTCTGAAAACGGATCATGGCTCATCCGGGCATGACCTCTTCTACATGTGGCCTTAAGTTTCCTTGAGCTTCTCTTTGGAAAAAACACATGTAGAAGTCCTCAAAAGCCTCTGAAACCTGTCCCAATGTGTTCAGAGCATAACAATTAGCCAAAAATGACTATTCAGTCACATAAAACAAACTTGGACTCACCAAAACATGACCTCAATAAATGAGGGCTTCAAGCTCCCTGAAGCTTCCTGAAACTTCAATGGTTAAAAACCTGCAAAAGAAGTCTTCAAATGGCTTTGAAAACAATGCCAATGGATTCAGAACATCCAAAAACCCCTAGCCGGGCTTTTATGACACCTCATTCGGCCAAGAAATGAAGAAGATAGGCCTCCTACCATTCTCTTCCTTCAAGCTTGTTGTCTCTGATTTGCCAAAACGCACCTCTGTGTGCTACCACCAAGAACATGCTCCAAATTCGTGCTAAAACCTAGCACCGAGCGCAACCGCATAACAGTGCAAACTGTCAAACAGTTATGGACGTGCCAGCCCCTAACTGCCAAGACCACGGTCACAAGGTCCATATGAACTCTGGCTAGCGCAAAAGAGGGCTCCGTTTCCAAGGGCGAATGGACACATGACAAGTGGCGGTGTATGGTTTGTATGACCATTTTAAAAACCAAAACGTAAACCAATTCCCACGCGTGATCCATATGTGGTCACATGGCAAAACATATAAAATCGGGGGCTATGACTCTGGTTGTAATACGTGCGCACACTTTGAACTGTGGTCATGTGGATTAAAATGTATGCGACCGGGGCTAGGGATCCAATGAAATACGCGCCTCGGTGCACATATCAAGTCACATGGCATAATTCACAAGACCGTGGGTTGAACATGTTTAAAAGTCTCGTGCACAATTGTTTTAACGGTGGTCATATGTAATACGCAATACAACCGCGGGCCCGGGCTAAGCCCCGGCCCGACCCCTCGCCATATTACACATTAAACGAATTCAAATAATAATAAACCCATATATGTAATAAGAACCAACGTATGGCGCATCGGTTGGGCGGCCATTGCCAAAAGGCTCGGCTATGGTGGAGGTCCGGGGTTCGAGTCCGGTGGACTCCATAAAATTTTGAACCAATAACCAATACAATGGTGCCACGTGGCACCAAACACTTAACCAAAAACTGCCACGCGTCGAAACACCATTAGCCCAAATATGCCAATCCAAAACTGCCACATCATCAACTTCCATGTCACGGTACGACCGCTTCCACATCATCGTACGACCTCTGCCACGTCAGTCTGTACAATCAGAACAATTTATTTTTTTACCTGTTTGGCGATTCAAATAGATCGCTATATCTCTCGCTCTCGACGTCCGTTTGATCCCAAACGAGTTGCGTTGGGTTCGTGGAGACGAGGGCTACGCTCTCGCTCGTTTTGAGGCAATTCAGAGAACTTTGATTTTTGAGCTAAAATTTGACCCCTGGTCCAGATTTTGATCACTCCTTCCCATTGAAAGGCTTTTGGACCCACAAAAGCTTATGATTATCTGTCTGAGATTCAATACTCTTCTGCTTTCAAGTCATATCAACTGATTCTACTTGAAAAGTCTTTTCGACAATCACCTGGATACCTTGACATGCCTTGCACTGCAACTGACTATGTCCCTCAACCACTGTTCTCTGGCTGCTGCTGACCCACTATTCTCTTTGTGCTTGGAAGAATTCCAACCTTCCCACTGAGAATCAAGTCCCTCTTGTGAACTCTTTGACATCAACACAATCAGCTCTCCAATGGCTGCAAAAACTTTCCTGCGACATCTTGTCACAAGCCAAGAAAACATCGATCTTGAAAACAAATTTATACAAGACTGAAAATGATGCC
>SNQJ01S0059433.1:9399-34755 GCA_010110895.2 Picea sitchensis
CATCACCTAAGAACATTCTAGAGGAGGAATCTTCTAGAAGTAGAATCTTCTAAGAAGTCATCTTACATTTATTATATCTAATTACCCATTTATTATATCTAACTACCATAGTGGGCAATATTTAATAATATAGTGGACCTAGTCCACCTTAAATTGAATGACCTCCACTATTATCACTATGGGTCCTCTGGGCCCCCCACTACCTCTCTAGCTACCTTACATTCTTCTGGGGTCCAAACTTTGATCTGAACTAATACCCAACATGGAAGTGGCACCTACTGTGGAATCTATGAAGACTTTGTGGACTTTTCAAAGCTGCTCTACTAGTATAGATTGTAATTTATTCATGTTGAATGAATCTTCCAGTTTTTCCAGATCTATGTCAGGGAGGTTGCATTAATCCATGTTCATTACAGTATCCCCCCCTCTTATGGGCCATTGTTTGCATCCATGTGAATAGAGGATTTGGGGGTGATGATTTTCTCTAAGACTAGGTCTGGAGATTTTTTGTATTTGCCTTTATAAATGCATTGGTTGCCTGGTTTATGGGGATTTTCCACTTCCTCTGCATCTGGTAGATGGTTTAAAGTATCAAAGAAGTTACTTGTGGGAATATTCTTACCGACACCCTGATTAGGTTTCTTGGGAGGTTATTTCTTGCGGTTAGTGACCTACATGAAGCCATCTTTCAATTTTTCTTCCACTGTTGGTCACATTGGAGCATTGAGGGGGAAATCGCAAAAGAAATGTCCATGCTCATGACATTTCCTGCAGCAGAAAGGTACATGTTCATAATCTATAGTTCGAATCTAGTCCTCATCTTGATATTCCATGATTACCGAGCCTGGAAAAGCTTTGGAGATATTCATATACATGCAGATCTAGGAATATGAAGCATATCTTCTCTGTTTTTTTACTTTTGAGGATTTCACATATCTACCCAAGGTATTGCCTATACCCATTAGGATTTCTTTGAGCCAAAAATCTTGGAGAAGAGAGTAGAGGTGAATCTAGACTGGTGCAAAAGAGAAATCCTCTTTTTCAGCGATCTATCCAGAAGCAAAGTTATAGCCCTCTGGAATTGAAGAAATATGGACCATTTTCAAAGACCCGATCCTTGTCTTCAATATTGTAGAAAATGATCATGAAGAAGCCTTTCAAGCTGAGCTGAAATACATAGTCCCCTTTGGGGTTCCACCACATTTTGATCGAGCACATGAGATCTCTTTTAGAGGGTCATAACCCTAACAAATTACCGATCAAAGCATGGCCTTTCATGAAGGCATAGTCTTTCATGAACTGAGTGTGATCCCTCACTCTAGTGTTTTTTATCACATACCTTGGTGCTTTAGTTGCTTGGGGATGCATTTCCTTGGTTCCCAAGTGTGATCTATCTTTGATAAAACATCTCTTCTTCCACCTCCATATCCTTTGGAGAGCTCTCTTTATCTTGCAGTATTCGATCGCAAAGATGAGGCAGTGACTCAAATGGCCGTCACCTGGTTCCTAAAGTTTCATTTCAGGCAACATTCCAGTAAGAGGGGGACGACAAACACGACGTCGTTAATGCCAGCCTTTCAACATTCGCAACGCGATCCCTCAGACTGAGTTGAGGCAACAGATGCAGCAATACATCGTCGAAAACAACACAAACTGCCTTGAGGTCATTTCGGTGGATTACACTAAACCCTTGTTCAAGGATTTGGTTATAGCTGGTGATGATGGTCGGCTCGCGACTGCGAACAACAATGATGAGCAATCAGAGGCCATTTGGAAGATTATGTGGCAAAAATTGAATCTGCTCCGTCTTTAGTGCCAATACACGGCAGGAAATAGAGAGACCTTTTTATCAGTCAAGGGATATGAATTCTTGTTGAGTGTAATAACTCCCATGTTAGACTCGGTATGTTAGACTCCCCTTCAATTGAATATACCATGGAGGCGTGCAAAGAAGTGGCCAAGATCGTAGATATCGTCGCTTTGAAAGACGTCGATTTGCAGGTGGCTACTGAAGAAAATGTATCATCATTTGTACATATTCTCTATGAGATTTTAAAGTGCCATCTCTTGAAAATCCAGACAATTGTTTTAAGAATTTGTCGTCGATTTTATGAGGACTGCTTCGATTATAAGAGGAATTTTCCGTTGAGGTTCTCTCGTTTTAGCTTTAAAAATATTATCTATCTGTTAGATCCTGGCCGCAACGCCCAGGATGTAACGAATGAAGACCTCTACAATGGAAGTACAGTTCTGAACTTTGGCTGGGCCAGACAGATCACTTCTGAGTATGAATTTTAGGTTGACGCTCTGGTGAATGTTGTAATTATTTTCATTTCCCGTTTTCAAGACCTGCACGCAGCTGCCACTCATCGTTCTCAGGCTCAGACTAGCTTCATCATTAGCCTCCAGGATGATCATGATGCTGAAGAGGAGGAGAAGAATATTCATCTGATAAGTAGGGCACTTCACCATGCTCTCTTCTTAATTGATAGCATAGTGAGGCACGATGAATTACTCGATGAGCGGAGAGAGATTTTGGAACACAGGGTGCAGATGTTGGATATAGTAAAATACATTGTGAAAATGGTGGAACTTGTCGTTGCAGGGGTCAAATTCTTCCGGTCATCACACTTGGCATTCGATTTAAATATTATAAAAATACTGTGTCAGGAAGAAAAAGTTAATGTGATAACCAGAAGAAATGTTGTGAAAGTGTTTGGAGATTTTCTTGGAAGTGATATTGTGGATGAGTATGATACAGAGGTTAAGCTGCTCCTTTAAGACATTCTGCGCAATGCTTCATAGAGCGCTCTTCCGTTCTGTGGCATTAGAACATCTCTGCCCTTTTGTTAGAATTATAAACTTTGCATGAGTATTGTTATCTCCTTGTCACACTATTTTGCATTATATATATATAAATAAAAGAAAAAAAAAAGTTTCACTTTCTTTTAATTTCATGAATGACTACACCTTGAGATAGGAAACGAATTTTTTTTCCAAAAACCCCCACCCCAAATACAGTTCCAAGCAATCCAAAAATTGGTCTTAGAACACTTGAAAGTTTCTCGGAAAGGGAAGCTAGAGATTTTGAAAATATTTCAGAAGAGGTTCAATCTCCCTCACCTCATGCTATGGCTAGTGAATAAGAGATGGGAGAAATATTTTATTTTCTCATTCAAAAATCTAATGGAGAGACCAAGATGACAAATATTGATCCTTCTTCTTTACCTCATTTTTATGGGATTGTTTATGAATATCCTGACACTTTCTTGTTTCAGATACGCTATGTTTTCCTTCTACCTTAAGGATTCATCTCTAAGATGGTATATGAGACTGAAGGGAAATAATATCAAAACTTGGGATCAAATGAAAAATACCTTCAATGAAAAATACAGAGACTAATCTAATGCAAGGGACAAAAGGAATGAAATTTTCAGAATGACACAAAGACCTAATGAATCTCCAGAAGACTTTGAATAAAGATTTCAACTAACCTACAAAAGAGCTCAAAACTATATTGTAAATAAAGACTCACTTAATCTAATCTTACTCAAAGGAGTAAGAGAAGATCTAATGGAAACATTTAATCTCATATTCAATGGAGATATCTATCAATTGGACTATGATGATATTAAGAGAATATTCAAGAACCATTCAATATCTTGAATAAAGAAAGGTAGAAAAAATAGAGGTTTGGTATCTCAATATTCTAACCCTATAGCTTGTATAAATAATGAATTAGTAGGGTAAATAGAATATATGAAAACTGGTATCTTGCATTCTTTTTCCATGCAAATGGATACTTTGTAGATCAAGAAGAAAGAGGAAGAAGAAGAAAGAATAGAAGGCATTGGATATCTATTGTCCTAAATGCACTAAAAAGTATCTTAGAAATGATTGTCCTCTAGACCTTATAGATATTTACACATAACGTTAATTTTTAATGTACACATAACTTAGAAATATACATAAATTTAATATCTATATTTAATATATAAAAATATAAATATAAAATTTGTATATAAATATAATATTGAAATAAATCATTTATTTCATATAAATATAAATATTTTTAAAATAATTAATACAATATATATAAAAAGAGATATTCAATTTAAAGGTAAATATAATATTTGTATAAAATTATAATTACAATATTTTGTAAATTCTCCCCCTACACCCACCAAGCATGTGTTCCTTGAGAAGATTTGATGATGGAACAGATAAAGAGAACAGGGAAGAAGCAATCAGTTGGGTGAACTAAGACATTTGGGTGTGGGAAGGAGCACCTTGGGCACATGATGCTGATGTGTGGTGCCAAGGGGGCACACACCTTACTTTCCTTAGAACGATTGACGGAAACTTGGGTTGTGTTTTGGAAAGGGTGGGGAAACTTGGGAGAATTCCTAAGGAATGGAATCATTTACTCTCAACAACATGGGCGTTTCAGAGATTTTGGAAAACCTCATCGACACATTCACAGGGAATCATGATGATCAACAGGAGAGAGCATTGTTGGCGTAGAATTGATCATACCAGAGTCCTTCCCATGTTACCAACAAAAGGTATTGAAGTAGTCTAGAGCACTCACAATTTCATCTTCTTAAAGGGAAGAAGTCTCACCCGAAGTGCAACCAAGACAAGGAAAATGGGGAAGGGTAAGGAGAATCCTTAGACAAATCCATACAATCTCAAGATCTTTGTTAGTCTTGTGAAAGATAAATTAAACCCATAATTGTATGAACATTCCTAACTCAGATTAAAGAAAACAAAGTTGTGTTTCATTCATAAAGAAGCTATATCCAGTTAAGAAAATCTGACATAAAGATAATATGAAACAACATTCAATATAGTCTAAAGCTAAACAGACACAATAATTTGAAAATTTGGGTCTCTCTTTGTATGAACATCATAAGGTTCTCCTCAATTATATGATTCTACTCAGTTACAAACATAGCTCGGTCCTGCCAAATCTTAACATCAAAACTCTATGCTACTGAGAAACAAGGTTAACTCAAACCCTTTATCTTCCAACATTACAATAGGACATGAATCTGTTACAACCTTGGTCTGGTTCCAAAACCAAGACTCTATAACTCTAGATAACATTTACCCAAAATGGACAATAACATAGAACTCAAACATCTGGACTACATCTCCATCTGAAAAACTCTATGAACATCAATGAAAACAACAAAAAACTCAACAACAACCTTTTTACAATTGTATTCAAAACGTATAAGCCAATTGGGATCTTCAGGTTTGAGATTTCACATGCTTTCTTGTTCTTGTTTTTTTGTAACTTCTTTCTCCATGCTGATGTTGTGTTGTCCTTCCAACCATTTTTGGTTTGTTTCTTTGTTCTATTGTCCAGCTCCTCTATCACTTGTGCAACTCCTGTTTGACCAAAATTGGGACTGTAGAATTCCTTGCACAACTTCTAACAACAAAACGAAGGGCCCAACAAGATATGACCACACTCCTTGACTCGTCCTCAAGTCAAGTCGTTGTTTCTTTCGTGGTCTCTGGACTGAACTGTTTCTTTCCTTTGTCTTTTGTCTTTGCTTTGCTCCAAGTTTCTTCTTGAGCTCTTTCTTTTCTTTCCTCTTCAAGCAAAGGGCCCTACTCTAGGACCAATTCTAGGGCTCTCTTCCTTACTCCTTGGAAATTGATGACTTTGTCCTACTACTTTCTAGAAAGAAGTGAAGCTTCGGCCATGAACTATTGAGTCACGTCTGTAATGCATCCCTTAGGTTTGGATGCAACTAGAAAGTTCCACTCTCAGTCGGATGTAGCATCTTCCTGATGCATCTACAGATAGTTTGTCTAAACGATAGGTCAAAACACCGATAGCTCTTTCTTAGCTACTGATTGTGCTTCAAACAAGGAATTTAGCTTGTTGTTTTCTTGTTGGATCTGGTTGAATTTCTCCTCCTGCTCCAGCGGATCCATGGTGATGGAAACTTATCAATGAGTGACTAGATATTCGTGCACAAGTCCTTGTTGATGGAAACTTCCCGAAAAATCCTTGTGTATTCCGTAGTTCTCTTTTGCAGGGTTTCTCTTGCGTTATTCCCTTCAAGCACGACTCTTTCCATTTTCTCATGAAGCTTCTGGGGTTGTTGTTTTGCTTCACGTTGACTCTCCCGCAACTGTGCTTCAAGGTTCTCTGTGTGAATGGCCAACTCTGACAATGATCCCTGGAGTATCTTGATTTGTTGCATAGGCTCTCCTGATGCACTGGATTCAGGAAGTTGTGGTGATTTCCTTTGAATCACTGGCTAGGATTCTGCAAGATTTTCTTGGACCCTTTCCAGTTTTTTCTCTGCCTAGATCTTTTCATACTCCTATTGCGTCTGGCATGCTTACACAAGGAGTGCTTCCTCCTTACAAAACTGTGCTTCCCATTTGGCTTGTTGGAGCCTTCGTTCCAGTTGATCAGTTGAAGCTCTCATCATCCCTATTAGTTGTTTTGACGACCATTGAGCGAGGTCACCAAAATAAGTAGTGGTCTCCCTGGGTACTCAGACCTTGCAGTGGGAGTCCATTGGCCGTTGAGTGTTCCAACAGTGTCTCCACCTCTTCCTCCCCTATAGATGGACCTTGCGACTGTTGCACAAGTCTCATCCTCACCACTAATGGAAGGAATGGGAGCATCTTTGTTTTCACCAAGCATAGTTGCACAAGATCTGCGCACTGTTGTGGGTTGTGCATTACTAGCTCCAGTTGATCTTGCAATGAAGTTGCACTCTATCCTGATGCAGTTTCAGGATCCTTCTAAACCTCTGGTACTTATATTTCTTTTTGTACCATGGTTTCTGGGGTTCTGCTTCTTTGGATGGAACTCTCAACATTGACTATTGAGAAAGGGCGTTGAGGGATTGGGGCTTGCGGTATTGGAACAATTTGAGTCTTCATCAAAGCCAGAGTGTCCTGGATTGGTACAAATGGAACAATTTACTGGCTCAAGACTTCTGGGATTAGACTAGTGAGTTCTGGTACATGCTTGGGTAGGTCATGGGGATCCAACTACATGGGCTTAGGTTCAGTGGTTTGAGGTTGGATGGTCATTTCTTACGGTGGAGATGGGGGTTGTGGGGGTGATGCGGGTTGTTCGATGATCATGGTGGTGGATGTAGTGGTATCAGGCTCAGGGTCATCTTGGATGTCAATGATTATTTGGGTCACTCGAGTGGTTGCTCAAGTATGAGGTATTGACGCAGACCGCACCCTCTGCCTTGACAGAGACCTCTGCACTGACCTCCCAGTCTTAAGGATTGTTCTAATTTTACCCTCGAGCCGGAGAGACTCCTTCGATTCACCCCTAGAATCTTCCTTAAAATTGGCCAACGGGTCTTTTTCGGCACCTTACAACCTTTAGGCCCAGTTATTTCTCCGTTCCCAATAGAAAGTCACAATCGGGTTTCGGGGGTTTCCAATCCCCGATGTAACAAACCCCATCTTCCTCGAATTCCCGATCTTCGATATCCCAATGCGCTCCCTTTTTTCTTTAGTCCCTCCTGGCTATGCCCCTAGTCCATAGGACCTCCCCTTATATGACCACAACCATACTTTTTATCAAGATTCGGGGTTTCGAAGGTTGAATTGTATCAGACCTCTTGTCCACAGAATCCTCGATTTCTTGATTCTCGATGCGACGTCACTAGGATGCCCTTCCACAATCAACGGCTGTGATCGTTTACTAGGATCAATGGCTCTGGGTCTCCCTCCGGGTTTCGTGACTTCAAATGCCGAAGTGCTTTTACCTCCATTTTCCCCGATCTCTTGAAATTCGATTCCCTGATATGACTCCTCTTTCAGACTTTCTCTGAAAGTCGAGATCGATGCCACGCATCCTCAAAGATGGACGGTCCTCGCCGCTTCGGGGTTTTCACCGTGGAAATTCCCGATGTCCTGCTATGATGAGATGACATCAACTGGGTCCCACACGGGGCTTTCCTCTTTTCAGAAAATCGGACTTCGCGATTCCAAGTTGCAAGTCCTCCCTGTCTCCCTGACTCGCGAAATGTCGATCCCCAACTTCCCTCTGATTTCTGACACGCGTCCCAAGTGGATGGACGGTGTCGATCCTTTATGGGGTTTCCAACATGGATTTTCCTCGATCACTTGCTCACAGGATTTCTGGTCTCGCGAATGCCGAAATATCGATGGCTACCCTCTCGTCAGAAATTTCCTCTTCCTGTTCACGTAGCTTAAAATTTGTGCAACTCCTGGTCAATCCAACGGCTGACGGGTATCTGTGTGACGATCTGACAATCCACAATCTCCTGAGCTTGGACTCCAGACGCAACCATAACCTCCTCGCTCCTCTGGAAGATATGACGGCTGGAGGGATTTCGCTAATCCTCCCCGCAGATTTCTGACCATCGGTCTCTTCCCTTCGATGATTTTTGTGAAAGAAACCAAGGACTCCTCCCTGGACTTATCCACTTGCGCTACAAACTTCTGATTCCCTTTAATGTTTTCAAAATCCTTACTCCTCCTGAGCTTCTCACAACTTTGAGCCTCAAAGAGGATCCTTGCACGCACTCCTTGTGGCAACCTCCAAACACATCTAAGTGTTGAATTCCTCCAACCCTGCGCACTCCTACAACAACAGTCTTTTAATTCCTGCTCAATTTTACAACCCTGAACTTCACTTGGCCTGTGCACTCCTTTCACAGCTCTTGTGCCCAACTACACTTCTGGGGAAATGAGAACAAAAGTAAAACTATCTGAGCTTCAGAGACGCAACCCTGAATTCTTGTCGATGCACTCCTTGCAAACACTTCCACTGCAGTCCTTGCAGGAATTTTTACTCAGATAGAGAAACAATTGAAACTCATTCCATCTTCCTTTTAGACTTCAACTTAGAACATGAAATCATATACACACCATATCAAAGAAAATGTATAACAGGAAGCAAACATTCATGAGCATAACATCAATACACAGAGAACAACACAAACCATGAATTTGAATCAAAGCTTTCTATTAATTCAAATATTTGTACATGGGTGTTCTTACACAACTCTCTGCATGCTCTTGCTCTTCCTTCTTCAGAATAATGTTACAATGCACAATGAGGGTGTCTATATCCCGTTTCCCTCTTGTGCTCTCAAACTGACTAATCTAGAATTAAATTCTATCTACCTACATTAACTACTATAAATGCCTCCTACCTACTAAGGACGAGAGCGAGATGCTCAAGGTCCGATTACATAATACAAGTGCGTTTCATGTTAATGGCTCATTTAAGATGGTGCAACAATCTAAGGGAATTTCAAAATTTGTGTTGGTGCTTATCCAACTATCCGATTGCTTCCACGCTGGCTCGCTTGATGTTGAAAACACTCCTACATCATACTCCCTGTCTTGAAAATATTCATGGGCTCCTATCCATGAGCTCCTGCACGGTCTGTCCATGCTTCATAATCTCTGCTTCATTCTCCCATCTGTCATCTTCAACTGGATGTCCCTTCCACTTAACTAAGTATTCAAAGTATTGTTTTCTTCTGGTCTTCTTGCCAATTCTTTTGTCCAGTATGCACTCCATCTGTGGCTTACCTACAACCGGCATCTTCTTCGTCCATTGGATCATTGGCCGCTCATTTCCAGTCTCTGTTTCTTCAGCCTTATATGGGTACAAATCCGAGATATTGAATATCGTAGAAATTCCGATCCCATCGGGTAATTCAATCTCGTAATCATTTGCCCCACATTTCTTCAAGACCCTGCATGGTCTGATTTTCTTCATCTTCAACTTATTATATCTTCCTCTCGGGAACCTTTCTTTTATCAAATGTTCCAGAACCAAATCATCAACCTCAAACTGAAGTTGTCTTCTGTGTTGATCTTCCCTATGTTTATATTCCTGGCTTGAATTCTGCAATCATTCCTTCACCTGACTGTGAAGTTCTCTCATCGCTTATGCGAATTATTCTACACTAGTTCTCCTAATTGCAGTCTGTTCTGACTCTCTCAGTTCAGAAATTCCTCTCGGCTGCATGCCATAAACAATCTGAAATGGACTCTACCCTGTACTCCTATTAACTGAGTCATTATAAGCAAACTTTGCCTGTGGTAATATATTGTCCCACTAGTTGTTGTGTTTTGTCACTAAGCTTCTCAGCAAGTCTCCCAGACTTCTATTCACCACCTCTGTTTGTCCATCCGTCTGAGGATGATAAGATGAACTAAACGACAAGTTAGTTCCCATCTTTTTCCATAAGGTCCTCCAAAAATGCCCTATGAATTTGGTGTCTTGATCTGAAACTATACTTCTTGGCAACCCATGAAGTCGAATGATCTCTTTGAAAAATAGGTTTGCAATGTGAGTTGCGTCACTGGTCTTCTGACATGGAATGAAGTGTGCCATATTAGAAAATCTATCCACCACCACAAATATTGAATAATCACCTCTTTGTGTTCTTGGCAACCCCAATATGAAATCCATGCTAATCGCATCCCACGGCCTCTTTGGTATGGGCAATGGTTGATAAAACCCCACATTCTGTCTTCTTCCCTTCGAATCCTGGCAAACTATGCATCTATCCACAAATATATTAACATTCGATTGCATTCCCGTCCAAAAATATAACTCATTTAACTTCGTGAACGTCTTGTCGTGACCAAAATGTCATGCCAATCCTCCACTGTGTTTCTCCTTTAGCAAGTTCTCCCTCATGGAGAATTTCAGAATACACAGTTGATTACCTTTGAACAACAATCCTTCTTGGATCATGTATTCTATCCATGGGTTTCTGTCTCTGAGAACTAGATTCTCAACCACTTCATATGCTTCCTTAAAATCCTGATCATCTGCATACACGTCCCTGAGATCATCAAAACCCAACGTTTTGACTCTGAACTCCTGCAACAGCAAACACTTCCTGCTCAAAGCATCAACAACTTTGTTAGCAATACCAGAAATATGTTTAATCACAAAAGTGAAATTTTGCATATATTCAACCCATTTGACATGTTTATGATTCAACATTTCATGTTGAGTCACAAACTGCAGTGCATGATTGTCACTGTACAAGAAAAACTCTTTCGAGATCAAGTAATGCCTCCATTTCTTTAGTGCCTGTATGATAGCGTAAAATTCCTTATCATAAGTGGAATATTTCAACTTTTCTTTATTCAAATTCTCGCTGAAGTATGCTATTGGCCTGTCTTCTTGACTCAAGACTGCCCCGATTGCAAATCCATTGGCATCGCATTTCACCTGAAATGTCTTTTGGAAATCCGACAACACCAAAACTAGTTGTTATGTGATCTTCCTCTTCAACAGATTAAAACTCTTCTCAGCCTCTTTTATCCAGTGAAAGGATTTGTGTATTTTCTTCATGGTGTCCATCATCGCTGCACTAATTCCACTGAAATTCCTGGTGAATTTTTGGTAGAAACTAGCCAATCCGTGAAAACTTCTCACCTCGAATACATTCCTCGGTGATGGCCAATTCTTAATCACTTCCACCTTATCTGGATCCATCCTCAACTCATTTTCCAAAGTAACAAATCCCAAATAAATGAGCTCTGTCTTCATGAATGAGGACTTCTTCATGTTTATCAACAACTTCTCCTGTTGTAATTTCTGCATCACTGTAGCCAAATGCTTCAGATGCTCCGTTACTGTTTTACTGAAAACCAGTATGTCATCCAAATACACAATGAAAAATTTCTCGATGAACTCCTTCAGGACTTCGTTCATTAACCTCATAAAGGTACTTGGTGCATTTGTTAAGCCAAATGACATAACAAGCCATTCGTACAACCCCTCATTGGTTTTGAATGTTGTCTTCCATTCATCACCTTCTCTCATGCGAATTTGGTGATAACCACTTTTCAAATCAATCTTTGAAAAATACTTTGCTCCACTTAAACAATCCATCAGATCATCCATCCTTGGCAATGGAAATCTGTACCTGATGGTTATCTTGTTAATCTCCCTTGAGTCAGTACACATCCTTCAGCCCCAGTCTTTCTTCTGACTGAGTACTGTTGGAACAACACATGGACTCAAGCTTTTCCTGACTAAACCTTTGTCCAACAACTCCTGGTCTTGTCTTTTGACCTCTTCATTATCCTGTGGCGTCAATCTGTACGCGGCTTTGTTTGGCAAACTAGCTCCTGGTATGAGATCAATATGATGACTCACACTTCTGATCGGTGGCAACGAACGAGGTAATTCCTCCACTACAATGTCAACGAACTCTTCCAACAGTTCTTGAACCTCCTCTGGTAAATCATCCATTCTTGTGCTATTCAGAACAATTTTCAGTTTCCTGACCACAATGAATTGTGGTTCCTCCTTGTTCTTGACCTCAGTAAGAAGTTCCTTCCCACTCATGAGAAGTAAAATGTTGCTTACTTCCATTTTTACCTCCTTATCCTTAATTGGAAGCAGCATGTGTGTCCTCCCATTCTTCTCTAGGGTGTATGTGTTCATTCGCCCATCATGAATCACATTTCTATCATATTTCCATGGCCTACCTAGCAATAGATGACAAACATCCATAGGAATGACATCACATAATATCTTATCATTATATCCTCCTATGTTAAATTCAACTAAACATTGTTTAATGACATTTACCTGATGTCCCTTTTGTAGCCACGAAACTTTATATGGGCTTGGATGTTCGGTCGTCTCCAGCTCCAGCCTCTCTACCATCTCCATCGAAACAAGATTGTCCGTGCTACCGTTGTCCACAATGACCTTGCATACCCTATCTTTGGTTTTGCAAGTAGTCTGAAAAAGACTGTTTCTTTGCACTGAATTCTCCACCTCCTTCTCTAGTGTTAAAAGGACTTTTTGCATCATCAACGATCGTCTGCCTTCAGCATCTTCTGCCTCCACATCTCGCCTTTATGCTTCGGCAATGTGAGTTTCCCCAATCTCTTTCTTTTTCTCTGGACACTCATAAGACTTGTGTCCATTCTTTCCACATGTGAAGCATGTAATTACTCCACCTCTTCCTCTTCCTCTACCTCTAGTACGAGGAAAAGTGTTGTTGTGAGAATAATCTCCTCTCTGTTCAGTATGTTGTCCTCTCTGTTCAGCATATTTCCCTCACTGTGAGGTTCCACCTCTCTCAGTTCTTTTGTATTTAGGCTCAGACCCGAACTTCCAGTTCACCTTGGGCTTCTGATACTTATCCTGGGAAATTGATTTCCCTTTGTGCTGACTTCTACCTCAGCCTCTTTGACTCTGCTTTTGGCTCAGCTCCTCCTCCGCTTTTAGAGCCATCTGATAAGCATCTTCCACCATTTGGATGGTCAACATACTCATCTCATCCTGAATTTCATATCTCAGGCCATTCATGTACCTAGCTACTTTTTCATCATTTCTTTCACGATGACCTGCCCTGATATTCAACTTGTAAAATTCTTCAGTATATTCCTTCACTGACATCATCTTCTGTCTTAGGCTCTGCATTATCCTGAATAGAGAAATTTTATAATCCCTGGGGATGAATTTCACTTTCCTCTTTGCAATCATCTTGTCCCAGCTCTTAATTTTCTGCTTTCCTTGGCAACGCCTGTCCGCTTGTATTTCATCCCACCACAAGGCTGCATGTCCTTTTAGTCTCGTGAAGGCATGCTTGACCTTCTTGTCCTCTTTGACATCTTCATAGTCAAAATATGTGTCTAGAGCTCTAATCCAGTCTAGAAGTTCTTCTACATCCAGATTTCCCTCATAAACTGGAATGTCCATCTTCGCCTTTGCACCCATCCTTGCAACAACTTTAAGCAAGCGTTCATTGGCTTCATCTTCTACTATGAATTCTTCGTCTCCATGTCCAGCATCATCTTCACTTTCTAACTCACTGATATCTCCTACATCAGTTGTGCATTTTTGTCTTATCTCCACGTCCACAAGTCTGGCGCGTATGTTATGCAGATCTCTTTCTACTTCTGGATTTTGCACCTGTCTACCCCTTCCTCTGGACATCTCCCTTTCCTCCTTTGGATCGAGTGATTGTCTATCCCTTCTCCTTGGAAGCATGGTGAATCTTCCTTCTTCCTGCTACAGAAAGAAAATAATCTTTTCTAAGCTCTAATACCAAACTGACGCAGACCGCACCCTCTGCCTCGACAGAGACCTCTGCGCTAACCTCCCAGTCTTAAGGATCGTTCTAATTTTACCCTCGAGCCAGAGTGGCTCCTTTGATTCACCCCTGGAATATTCCTTAAAATTGGCCCACAGGTAATTTTCGGCACCTTACAACCTTTAGGCCCAGTTCTTTCTCCGTTCCCAACAGAAAGTCACAATCGGCTTTCGGGGGCTTCCAATCCCCGATGTCACAAACCCCAGCTTCCTCGAATTCCCGATATCCGATATCCCGATGCACTCCCTTTTTTATTTAGGCCCTCCTGGCTATGCCCCTAGTCCATACGACCTCCCATTATATGACCGCAACCATACTTTTTATCGGGATTCGGGGTTTCGAAGGTTGAAATGTATCAAACCTCTTGTCCACGGAATCCCTGATTTCCCGATTCCTGATGCAACGTCACTAGGATTCCCTTCCACAATCAACGACCATGATCGTTTACTAGGATCAATGACTCCAGGTCTCCCTCAGGGTTTCGCGACTTCAAATGCCTAAGTGATTTTACCTCTATTTTCCACGATCTCTCGAAAGCCAATTCCCTGATATGACTCCTCTTTGGGTCTTTCTCTGAAAGTCGAGATCGATGCCACACGTCCTCAAAGATGGACAGTCCTTATCACTTTAGGGTTTCATCGTGGAAATTCCCGATGTCCCGCTATGACGAGATGATGTCAACTGGGCCCCACACGGGGCTTTCCTCTTTTCGGAAAATCGGACTTCACGATTCCAAGTTGCAAGTCCTCCTTGTCTCCCTAACTCTTGAAATCTCGATCCCCGACTTCCCTCGGATTTTTGACACGCGTCCCAAGTGGATGGATGGTGTCGATCCTTTACAGGATTTCCAACATGGATTTTCACCGATCACTTTCTCATAGGATTTTCGTTCTCGCAAATGCCAAAATCCCGATGGCTACCCTCTCGTCGGAACTTTCCTGCTCCTGTTCACGTAGCTTAAACTCTGTGCAACTCCTGGTCAATCCAACGGCTGGCGGGTGTCTGTGTGACGATCTGACAGTCCACAATCTCCTGAGCTTGGACTCCGGACGCAGCCGTAACCTCCTCGCTCCTCTGGCAGATCTGACGGATGGAGGGATTTTTCTAATCCTCCCCGTAGATTTCTGACTGTTAGTCTCTTCCCTTCGATGATTTCTACAAAGGAAACCAAGGAATCTTCCCTGGACTTATCCGCTTGCACTACAAGCTTCTGATGCCCCTCAATGTTTTCAAAAGCCTTACTCCTCCTGACCTTCTCACAACTTCAATCCTCAAAGAGGATCTTTGCATGCACTCCTTGTGGCAACCTCCAAACACGTCTAAGTGTTGAATTCCTCCGACCCTACACACTCCTGCAGTAGCAGTCTTTTAATTCCTGCTCAGGTTCACAACCCTAAACTTCACTTGGCCTACGCACTCCTTGCACGGCTCCTGTTCCCAACTACACTTCTGGGAAAATGAGAACAAAAGTAAAACTATCTGAGCTTCAGAGATGCAACCCTAAATTCTTTTCGACACACTCCTTGCAGACACTTCCACTGCACTCCTTACAGGAATTCTTACTCAGATAGAGAAACAATTGAAACTCATTCCCTCTTCCTTTCAGACTTCAACTTAGAGCATGAAATCATATACACAACATATCAAAGAAAATGTATAACAAGAAGCAAACATTCATGAGCATAACATCAATACACAGAGAACAACACAAACCATGAATTTGAATCAAATCTTTCTATTAATTCAAATGTCTGTACATGGGTGTTCTTACATAGCTCTATGCATGCTCTTACTCTTCCTTCTTCAGAATAATGTTACAATGCACAATGAGGGTGTCTATATCCCGTTTCCCTCTTGCGCTCTCAAACTATCTAATCTAGAATTAAATTCTATCTACCTGCATTAACTACTATAAATGCCTCCTACCTACTAAGGATGAGAGCGATCTGCTCAAGGTCCAATTACATAATACAAGTGTCTCATCTTAATGGCTCATTTAAGATGGCGCAACAATCTAAGGGAATTTCAAAATTTGTGCTGGAGCTTGTCTAACTATCAGATTGCTTCCATGTTGGCTCGATTGATGTCGGTGATGCTCCTACATCAGGTATGGTCAATGAGATTGGCTGACGATTCAGGTTTTTCACCAAGGAGAGCCATGTAATGGGTTTCTTGACCAAAGGGTCTCCAATGAAAACAACATTAAGGATGTCATTCACATCTTTACCTGTCAACAAAGCTTGCTCTGGAAGCTATGAGAACATAGGAAATGTTCTCTTCTTGTGTTCTAGAGGTTGTGTCTTGTCTTCCTCCTCGTCTAAGTCTATATACATTGGAGCATATTTCTTTTTCTCCTCTAGGTTTGAGCTCGGTCCTACAACTTCTTCCTATCCCCTTTTCTTCAATATCTCTGCAAGTAGAAGTTAGTGCATCCTTGACTTACGTGGGTTTCATTTTGCTCCTAGCCAAGACATTACTTCCTTTTCAAATGCCTCCTCATCTAGATAAAATGGCAACATTAGAGAGTGAAAGTATTCAGATTTGACATGCCTGGGCCAAACAAAAGTATTGTGGAGATTAAACCCGAATGCAATATTCCTCGTGTTCAGGTTGAGAAACTCCTCTGGTATGTGCAACCTTTGAGTTGTGTCTAGTATCCAATTTTACTACTTCAAGAATGCTACATTGTTAAATGTTGTGTTCTCTGAATCCAACCTTGATTGTCAAGGCTCGAACATCTTTGCTAATCATCCTTTATCGGATGGTGATAGTGGTATTACTGAAGGTGGATTCCACTTCAGCATGGCGAACACAACGCGTAGGTATCCATAGGTGAAGGTTTCTCCCTTCTCCTGAGTTTCCTCACATGCTACCATGAGTTCTTCCAGCAGGTAGTTACACTAATTGAATACTGCTCCATTGACACAAACATTCGCCACTAACAGGGCATCCAACGTGCACTCTCCCTTGTAATAAGACCTCATTACCTTGCCAACAATCACATAGAAAGTTGTTTTGACCATCTCCGGTAACATGGGGTCAATCTTGGCTATACACCCCCCTCTCTTTGTATGGAATCTTTCATACAGGATGGGTTCTCCCTTTTTCTTCCCATGTTTACTCGGGCCTTGGAACCCTTTTGATACATATTCTCCTTTGATGGATAGGCCTATGAGTTGATGGATATCCTTTGCATGAATGGGATATCGTCTGTTGAGCCACAGCCTCCTGTCATGAACCCGACTGATAAGGAATTTCGTACATCGCACAACCTCACCAGTAGTGCCGAAAAATAGAAAGTCTCAGAGATTCATAATGTTGGAGTTGAAGGGGTTGATAAAATCCGGTTTTGACACAAACTACATCCCTCCGATCTCATTTGGAGATACATCCTGGAACACGTCAATGTTCATATGTGGGAATAATACCTGGTTTGTCAGGTCGAGGTCGAGGAGCTTCACTTGTTCGACCTTTCCTTTGAGGTGACCCACAACCTCAACTCGGGGATCACACGGATCATCTCGAACTGCTTCTTTGGAGACTAAACTTTGACTTCCTGTAACTCTCGGCATCATTTCTTTGGAATGCTAAGAGAATTATACTGAATGTACTGGGCTTCGGGGTCACGAGTGAGAGAATTTTGCAGGCTCTATGACAGTTTAGAAATCTCAAACACAAAATAGAAAACAATAAGTCTTGTGTTGAGTTCGCACAGCCTTATACTCAGGCCATCTAGTAGGATCTGTCATTACTCCTAAGGTCACTCATGATTAATTCTATAGACACAACCTGGAGCTGAGGTGTCCGACAAGACTGTTTAATGGGGTAAATCTATCAGGAGATTCTGGCATTTACTGAACAATTTGTACAGGGACATGGTTGGCCTCAGGCCTTACCGTTTGAACATTTGAGAATCCTGGCATGAATACCGAATGAATATTCATGTATCACAACTTTATGGTCTAACATAGCTTAGATAGATTATTGTAGCGATCATAAAGAATATGACTGGGCAGGGTGCGTGTGGCACATGGACTGGGATTTCATTCAGATTCGCTCTCCCTCTGACCATAATGGGGTCCCAGTCATATTTAATGTACTCATGGATCTTATGATCCTATTCTACTGACTACTCAGTAGAATAGGATCATAAGATCCATGAGTACATTAAATTATGCACCAAAATAAATCTTAGGCCGATAAATATATATATATATATATATATATATATATATATATATATATAGCAATGTTCTGAGAACAGCGATGCACACTCAATTTAATGCTTGAATTTAAAGAAATGCGAGAAATTCAAATCTAACTACTACTTGAGATCTCCTTTGGACTAGAGAAATAGTCCTTTGGCTCAGTCCTAAGAGATATAGGGTTTTAGGAAGGCACCATTCACCAATCCTGGCCGAGGTATACCATCGGTTAAGCTAGTTTGACTACTCTAGAGTGTCGGATCTCCGCAATTATAAATGGACCCAACCAATGCATGCAAAAATTTTCTGGATGTTTCTGGTATCAACTTTCATAAAGTAGGAACTTATCTATTTCTCAACTATTTGATTGAAGTCTGCTAAAAACATGGTCTCATCAATTTCTTGCAAATCTATAACCCTTTGTGCAACTGATTCATCCTCTAACATATGTGTAACCTATGCGATGTAGAGACTAGGGGTAATGAATTCTATAGGTACCACATCCTATTTTCCATAAATTAGCTGAAATGGAGTATACTTGTGAAGTTTCTTCCTAATCTTCCTGTAAGCCCACAAAAATGTTGGGACTTTATCATCCCAATCTTCGTGTTTCTTGGCAAACCTTCATCAAACCCTCTTTCCAAAATCTTGTTAAGCCTCATGTTAGCAGCTCATGGTACCCAGAGGTACATGTAAAGCGATCCTGAGGCAACATCAGAACTGCTTCGAATCTTGGATCTAGCCTCCAAGACTCAGAGAGAGGGATCTCTGTCTGATATAACTTTGTTTAATAGGTATTAGGCTGGATTATGAAAGTGTGGGGTTAGGGTTTTTAAATGTTGTTTTGGTTAGCAAGGAGGGCCATTGGGAAAATGTGGTATGCACTTAAATATATGATTAATTCAGATTTGGACAAAGTTCTTTCACCGGGCAAGGTAGTGGCAATATTGGATCGAATTGAGTTTTAATGGTACTGTTTTGAGGAAGAAATAAAGGAGGAAAAAACCAAGCCAAGGGTGACTAAAGAATTCCTTGGTAGACTCTTTAGATGAATAACATAAAAATTATCAAAAGGATGAATCTGAGAGTATCGATGATAAGTCTGCTTTGTTGCCGCCGACAATAGGCTGAAAAACAGTAAGATGGCGGGAAAACACTTTAGCAGGAGGAAAATGACACCAATATATCCACACAAGAATCTTGTAGCAAAATAACATGTCCATCAGTTGATCATTCAAAATTACATAAAGAAGTTTTATGGCCAAGCACAACCCATAGTCCAGTCCAGGAACCTCATAGGTCAAACAATTTTACATTAAAGTCATCTGAATAAATAAGATAGATCATCCAAATAAGTTTACCGAGAGTCGGTTTAAGCGCCTCGGCCAAAAGCCACGGTCCACAAAATTTGGAGCTTTCTACAATGAAAGACATACCGGTTTTCTGCGAAAAAAGGATCCGAACAGACATATGTTTCTCTCCAACGCTAACACCTAGGGAAAAAATGAAAGAGTTTATTGTATATGAGAATGTTATAGACAAAAACCTCCTTCATTATTTCCAAATTCGCCTCCAGCAGCGTGGCGACTCCTGCTTAGTCCCGAGGTGAAAAGGAAAAGTGAAAATCACGGAAAAATAGGCCTCGAAGATGTCTTGATTCTCCCCTCTCGTAACACCTCTGCAAAAAGCGGAGAGAGAGGTTTTTTTTATTCAGACTGTTCTGAGAAAATCCCTCTCTCATATTTTTAAAATACATCTCCTTTTTCTTTCCCGAAATCCCCTCAGGAAGAAGGCGTGAGTAAAGCAGGCAAAAATGGAAATTTTTGAAAAGTGGTTTTTTTCTTGGAGGTGATTGATACGGACCCCCCTACGTTAAATTCTGCGGATGGTGAGGGGAATTAAAAGGTTATGGGTCGTGGATTTATTTTGATTAGATGCATGATGGAGTGGAAAATATTGGAGTTTAATGAGGGTCCCGGACCCCCCTCGTTAAAGTCACCGGAAAGGTGAGGGGGGGTTCAGAAAGTTTATGAGCCGTTTGATTTTATGTGTAATGTGATGAAGGTACAGGAGGTTGAAGCTGCGCAGGGGGTAGTCTTAGTGGAGTGTGGCGTGAAGGTATGAGTGATAGCATGAGAGTGGGATATAACATGTGCGTGGAGTGTTGAGTGATGTAGAACTTAGGGTAAAGCCTTTTAGTTTTTAGTTATATCATATTTTATTATATATTTTATGTGTTACATTTTATCACGTTTTGTTTATGTTTATGTTTTTAATGTTTATTATATTTGTTTTGTTTTATGTATTTTATTAAATGTTTTATATATTATAATACTTATTATAATATAGACATATTTTAGCATATTTTATTTTATGTTTAATTATTATATTTCTTTTTTGTTATTTTTATTTTGGTTATTTTTGTTTTGTTTTAAATTTTTTATTTTAGTTATTTTTTGTTTGTTTTAAATTATTTTTAATATTTTTAATTAATCCAAAAACTAACTAAGTTGCTAACTTAGGTTTTAACTTAATTATTAATTAATTAATTATTAATTAATTAATTACTTAATAACTAGTTATTTATTAGCTAGTTTAATCTATACTAACCTTACTTATTTAATCTAACTAACTTTATGGTTATTGTTGTTCATCCTAAGTCTAATTATTCATGGATGGGTGACGGGCGAGAGGTATTAAATGAGGCCATAGGACAAGGGAGTGAGGGCGCAGCATGTATGAAGGATGCAACAGGGTGATGGGGGATTGAGCGAAAAGAATGGAGGGAGGAAACGGGATCAATCGAGCCATACTTCGTCATCACGAGAGAAACGCCAAATCAACAGTCAAAGAATCGATTTGCCTATAATTATAGGACCCCAACATAGGCTCCACTTGGGGATGACAACTTCTTTCAGGAGGTGTCAAGAACCACATACCTGTGAATCATGCAAACCGGTGCTTTATCCATTGGGATGATCCCAAAATCTTATTCTGCAACTTGTACCTGTTTTGATCTTGCAACTGAAACCAAATGAAAATAAACACTGCTTAAAAAGAGATGCTCGGAATGTTGAGCTTATTCATTTTTTCCTACCTACCCTACTGCAATCATTGCTCAGCTAGGTAATGGAAAAATGCTAATGGAGCCAATCCAACAATTGATTTAGTGGCTCTGTTCTTTCACTGTCTGTGATGAAACTCAGAAATAAATCTATTACTCGTGCTTGAGAGTAATTCCCAACCTGCTTTCCCTTACATAAGCTTTGATAAACCCGAACAATAGGAAAAACACTGGTAATGGAAAAATATCTTGTATTAAAACATTTCTCCATATATGTATTTACAGGGTCAATATAGGTTTGGCCCATCTTTTGATTTTCAACTTCAAACAACTCAGCATCCAGACTCAATTTTTCACCTATGCATTCTGTGTCTTTCAACACTTCCTCATACGACTGTGGATGCTCTGATGGTTTGTGAAATGATGTCTCTATTGCAAATGAAAAAGAAGTTGACTGCCTGATCATGTCAATATCATAACAACGTTTTATCTCATATCTGGATGATGAAGGAAGACTTTGACCACACATGCCAGCCAACCGATCAACTATGGGATCCTGAAAAGAATGACAAGACTCCTGCATTGATTCAACTAATATTTCCTGACCTTTGATGTATTTATCCTTCAACACTTGTCCAAGAGTCTTCTTCAAAATTCGAAATGAATTAAAGCACAATGGTACAGAGTTATTTTGGATTAACTCAGAATTTGCCTCAGACTTTAATCTTTCATCTGAAATTTGAAAATCGAAGTAGGGCAAGTGCTGTGATTCTGGGTTTAGGACAGCCTCCATATCTCTGATATTTTCTGTATCTTCCTCATCGTTGTCATGACTGTTGTGCACAAGATGATTGTCACATCTGAATTGTAACTGATCTCCTTCCTGCCAGTGACATGCTGTCAGTTTCTCTAAACAACCAACCTCTATTTCAGCTTCATGATCCTCATCACACTGATTACACTTGGGTAAATCATCCAGGGGTGAAATTCCATTGAACATGCATATCATGTCAGCTTGTTGTTCCTCTACAAGTCGAGATGGAGCTTCATCTTTGACTGTGTTGTGAATTGAATACATGAACGAATCATTGTTCAAACCATGGTACCCAGGATGAGCAGAAAAATGTTTGGGGACTGTGACCATGTCTTTCTCTGAAATCAATGGAACATGATGTCTTTGGACAGCAAGCTCCTCTTTTATGTTAATCTTCTGCATTAGCCTTCTTCCTGGATTTCTCAACTATTTGATTGAAGTCTGCTAAAACCTTGGTCTCATCAAGTTCTTGCAAATCTATAACCCTCTGTGCAACTGATTCATCCTCTAACATATGTGTAACCTGTGCGATGTAGAGACTAGGGGTAATGAATTCTATAGGTACCACATTCTCTTTTCCATAAATTAGCTGAAATGGAGTATACTTGTGAAGTTTCTTCCTAATCTTCCTGTAATCCCACAAAAATGTTGGGACTTTATCATCCCAATCTTTCATGTTTGCGCAACAAACCTTCATCAAACCTCTTTCCAAAATCTTGTTAAACGCCTCCTGTTAGCGCTCTGTAATTTGCCCAAGGCTGTAAGGCAGTCACAGAGGCAACATCAAAACCACTTCGAATCTTGGATCTATCCCTCCAAGACTCAGAGAGGGATCTCTCTGTCTGATATAGCTTTGTTTAATAGGTATTAGGCTAGTTATGCAAATGTGGGGTTGGGGTTTTTAAATGTTTGTTTTGGACAGCAAGGAGGTCCATTGGGCAAATGCGGTCTGCACTTGAAAATGTGATTAATTCTCAGATTTGGACAAATCTCTTACACAGGGCAAGGTAGCAGAAATATTGGATCGAAATGAGTTTTAAAAGAAGAAATAAGGGAGGAAAAAACCAAGCCAAGGAGCAGCTAAGAATTCCTTGACTGAACTCTTTAGATGAATAACATAAAGATTGTCAAAATGACAGATGCAGAGTATCTAATGATAAATTTTGCTTTGTTTACTTACTTCTAACAATAAGAACTGAAAAAACAATGGAAAGATGACAGGAAAATACTTTAACAGAGTAAAAACACCACCAATACATCCACACAAGAACCCTGTAGCAAAAATAACATGTCCATCACTAATTGATCATTCAAAAATTACATAAAGAAGTTTTTATGGCCAAGCACAACCCATAGTCTAGCCAGGAACCTCAAAGGTCGAACACTTTTACATTAAAATCATCTGAATAAATAAGATAGATCATCCCAATAAGTTTCAGAAGTCGGTTTAACTGCCTCGGCCAAAAATAGCCACCAGTCCCACAAAATTTGAAGCTTTCTGCCATGAAAGACGGACCGGTTTTCTGCGAACAAAGGGGTCCGAGAAAACGTGATTTTCTCTTCAATGATGACACCTGGGAGAAAAATGAAAAATTTTATTGTATATGGGCATGTGATAGACAAAAAACTCCTTCGGTTTCGCCAAATTCGTCCCCAGCTGGCCGTAACAACTCCTGCAAGATCAGGACTGAAACGGAAAATCGAAAATATGGAAAAATAGGCCTCGAAGATGTCTTCTATTCGCCATGCTCATAACTCTGTTGAAAAAACTGAGAGAGGTTTTTGTTCTTCAGCCCGTTTTGAGCAAAAAACCTCTCTCCAATTTTTAAAATCCGTCTCTGTTTCCTCAGAATCCCCTCTGGAAGAAGACGTAGTAAAACAGGCAAAAATGGCAATTTTTTGAGAAAAGTGGTTTTTGCGGGAGGGCGGTATTCTGGACCNCGTGGATTTATTTTGATTATATGCATGATGGAGTGGAAAAGATTGGAGTTTAATGAGGATTCCGGACCCCCCGCTCTCATTAAAGTCTGGAAGGTGAGGGGGGCTTCGGAAAGTTTATGAGCCGTTTGATTTTATGTGTAATGTGATGAAGGTACAGGAGGTTGAAGCTGCGCAGGGGGTAGGCTTAGTGGAGTGTGATGTGAGGTATGAGTGATGGCATGGGGGCGTGAGATATAACATGTGCGTGGAGGTTGAGTGATGTAGAACTTAGGGTAAAGCCTTGTAGTTTTTAGTTATATCATATTTTATATTATATGTTTTATGTGTTACATTTTATACGTTTTTGTTTATGTTTTTGTTTTAATGTTTTATTATATTTGTTTTGTTTTATGTATTTTATTAAATGTTTTATGTATTTTATTAAATGTTTTATATATTATAATACTTATTATAATATGTTTTATATTTTTAACATATTTTATTTTTATGTTTAATTATTATATTTCTTTTTGTTATTTTTATTTTAGTTATTTTTTGTTTGTTTTAAATTGTTTTTAATATTTTTAATTAATCCAAAAACTAACTAAGTTACTAACTTAGGTTTTAACTTAATTATTAATTAATTAATTATTAATTAATTACTTAATAACTAGTTATTTATTAGCTAGTTTAATCTATACTAGCCTTACTTATTTAATCTAACTAACTTTATGGTTATTTTTGTTCATCCTAAGTCTAATTATTCATGGATGGGTGACGGGCGAGAGGTAGTAAATGCGGCGACAGGACAAGGGAGTGAGGGCACAACGTGTATGAAGGATGTAGCAGGGTGATGGGGGATTGAGTGAAAAGAATGGAGGGAGGAAATGGGATCAATCGAGCCATACTTCGTCATCATGAGAGAAATGCCAAATCAATAGTCAAAGAATCGATTCACCTATAATTATAGGACCCCAACATAGGCTCCACCTGGGGATGGCAGCTTCTTTCAGGAGGTGTCAAGAACCACAAACCTGTGAATCATATAGACCGGTGCTTTATCCATTGGGATGATCCCAAAATCTTATTCTGCAACTTGTACCTATTTTGATCTTGCAATTGAAACCAAATGAAAATAAACAGTGCTTAAAAAGAGATGCTCGAAATGCTGAGCTTATTCATTTTTTCCTACCTACCCTACTGCAATCATTGCTCAGCTAGGTAATGGAAAAATGC
>SNQJ01S0059433.1:38432-50674 GCA_010110895.2 Picea sitchensis
ATGATGGAGTGGAAAATCTTGGAGTTTAATGAGAATTCCGGACCCCCCCCTCTTGTTAAAGTCCGGAAGGTGAGGGGGGTCTGGAAAGTTTATGAGCCGTTTGATTTTATGTGTAATGTGATGAAGGTACGGGAGGTTGAAGATGCGCAGGGAGTAGGCTTAGTGGAGTGTGACGTGAGGTATGAGTGATGGCATGGGGGCGTGAGATATAACATGTGCGTGGAGGTTGAGTGATGTAGAACTTAGGGTAAAGCCTTTTAGTTTTTAGTTATATCATATTTTATATTATATGTTTTATGTGTTACATTTTATACGTTTTTGTTTATGTTTCTATTTTAATGTTTTATTATATTTGTTTTGTTTTATGTATTTTATTAAATGTTTTATATATTATAATACTTATTATAATATGTTTTATATTTTTAACATATTTTATTTTTATGTTTAATTATTATATTTCTTTTTGTTATTTTTATTTTAGTTATTTTTTGTTTGTTTTAAATTGTTTTTAATATAATTAATCCAAAAACTAACTAAGTTACTAACTTAGGTTTTAACTTAATTATTAATTAATTAATTAATAATTAATTACTTAATAACTAGTTATTTATTAGCTAGTTTAATCTATACTAACCTTACTTATTTAATCTAACTAACTTTATGGTTATTTTTGTTCATCCTAAGTCTAATTATTCATGGATGGGTGACGGGCGAGAGGTAGTAAATGCGGCCACAGGACAAGGGAGTGAGGGCGCAGCGTGTATGAAGGATGCAGCAGGGTGATGGGGGATTGAGAGAAAAGAATGGAGGGAGGAAACGGGATCAATCGAGCCATACTTCAACATCATGAGAGAAACGCCAAATCAACAGTCGAAGAATCGATTCACCTATAATTATAGGACCCCAACACCTCCATTGTGTCATTGTCTTGTTGATGGTAGGGGATGCTTTTATCATGTTGGATTAGGAACTTTGTTGTAATATTTTCTATATTACTACTGATAAAATGACCACCCTGATCACTAGTCAGACTCCCAGGACATCCAAACCGAGTGATAATGTTTTCAAAGATAAACCTGGTAGAAGTATTGGTCAAACAATATTGAACAATTGTTGCCTCAGCCCATCGTGTCAGGTAATCGGTTGCGGTGATAATATACTTGGCCTTTGAGTGCTTACTTGTGGGGTTGATTGGTCCAATAAAACCAATCGCACACTTCTCAAATTCTTACATAGATTGAGTTGGCTGAAGAGGCAATTTGTCTCGTCATGATGGCTTACCTACTCTTTGGAAAACGTCACAAGATCTAGCATATTCCTTCACATATTTTAAGAGCATGGACCACCATAATCCATCTTGGATGACTTTTTGTGCAATGGCCTTTCCTCCAACATGGCCTCCCGCAACTCCATTATGGCACTCCCATAGGATATCTTGTCTTTCATGGTCCAAAACGCATCTCATGAGGATACTATCTAGGAACAAATTATACAATTGCCCCATAATCAATTGATAGTCCGTTGCTTGAAACACCATATAGCGTTTCTGGGCAGGCCCTTGTACTCAGGAAAATTGCTATGTCTTCCAAGTATTCTGGTACTGTCTCAACTCATAACAATTCTACATCTGAGAGCTGATCATTGATTGCTCTGCCACTCTCCCCTCGCTCCAATCTAGACAAATGATCGGGACCCATGTTGCATATTCCAGGTTTGATTATCACCTCAAATGAAAATTCTTCAAACAGTAACAACCATCGAAAAATTCTTCCTTCCAATAGAGGCTTGTTAAGTAGATATTTTAACATAGAATGATCAGTAAAAAATTTAAATTGAGAGCCTAAAAAGTAGTGTCTAAACTTCTATAGAGCATAAATGATATCCAAACCCTCCCTTTATGTGGTTGTATATTTGCGTTCATCTTTCTATAGCTTCCTTCTATAAAAATATATGGGATGATCTGTATTTCCATCTCGTGGTTGCACTAAGATGGATCCTAGGGAAATACCTGATGAATCCATGTGCAGATGAAATTCCTTTTCCCAATTTGGAAATATAAATATAGGTGGTGTGCTGAGCTTTTCCTTCAGGATGTCAAACACTCGATCACACTTTGGTATCCACTAGAACAATTCAGACTTCTTTAGTAGATTTTCCATGGGTGCAGTAATATTCCCATACCTTCTGATAAATTTGTGATAGTACCATGTGTGCCCCAACATTGAGAGCAATTGTTTAGTGCTCGTAGGTGGTGGAATATTCAAAATGACCGCAACTTTGGCTAGGTCTACCAACACTCCTTCTCGGCATACTATGTGGCCTAACATATTTCCATGTGGCACAAAAAAGATACACTTTATAAGGTTTAAAGCTATCTACAGTTACGTACACCAATCAAGCATTAGTCGTAGTAGCACTATGTGTTCTTTCAGCAGACTGTACATTGTCTATTCATCCATATATACTTCTATAAATTTGTGAATAAATTCTCGAAAGGCTATTATTACTATTTGGGAAAAAACTACAGGGGAATTCTTTAGACCGAAGGGAATCACATTATATGTAAATGACCCCCATTCTCTTATGAATTTGGTCTTATTTTTGTCTTCTTTGGTAATTCTCACTTGGTGATACCCCAAAAATCCATCCATAAATGAGTAAGACTCTTTCCCCACAACCTATTCTAGCACCTCGTCAGTAAAAGGTGTGGGAAAAGGGACATGCACACAAGAAGAATTAAGGATTTTTTAGTCTACACATAACCTAATGTCCTCTATACCTTTATTTTTTAGTATGACTATGGGGCTAACCCACTCTGCTTCTTCAACTGGGAAAATAAGTTCGGCCTCAAGCATCTTGTCTATTTCCCTCTTAACCTTCTCTTTCACCCTAGGGTTAAATCAGTATGGTCTATTCATTACAGGTTTTGATCATGATTTTAGTTCAATTTTCATCTCTCCCATAGCCCCTTTTGTCCTTTTTATCTCTGAGAATGTCTTTGGGAATAAGTCCTCATACTGCCGCAACAGGCTATGTATTTCCTAGCTAGTTTGTTCATCCCAGTAATATCCTATGACAACTATCTTGGGTTGATCGATAGTTCCTATGTTAAATTTTTGCAACTTCAATGGATGGTTATAAGAGATATCAGTTTGACTGGGTAGCGTGTTCTGGATTTCTCTACTTCCTTATGTTTCCTTAATGGATACATTTGTCATTTCTTCTAAATCATAACGGGTTTTCAAATCCTTCTCGATTTTGTAGAATTCTATGGGTGTCTTGTCCATGTCCAAGTGAAGGTTAGAGAAAAGCACTTGACTATGATTGGAACATACCACTTGGTCTAATTTTTGTTTACAAACATCGGTAAAAAGAATTTCTTTACTTCTTTGCAGGACTATCTTAAGCTCAGGGTACTTACTTGTGAAAGAGAAGTCCTTGCAAAATTGATCTGCTAAAGTTTTCCAACTGCTAGTCTGCCTTCTGGTGTCTTCATGGATGTACCAGGATTTCGGTATCATACCTAGCTAATAGGGAAACACTTGAACCCACAAGTGAGATGGTACTTCCACAACTTGCCACTATATTACACATTATTCAATATATTGTTTAAGATTAGACTGTCCATTGAACAGTTGCGCAACTTGAAAATCCATCTACATCTCTGATTTCAATAGCTCCTTATCTTTAAATTGACACTAGATAACATGCTTCACATCATCCCAACTCTTAATTACTACTTTGTGGCTATCCCACCACCTGACAGGGGTGTCTTCTAGCGCTAAGTCTAGAACTACGATCCTTTGATCTTCTTCTATCTTTTCTTCCATGATAACCATAAAACTACCAAGGTCTGAGGTACCATTATATGTCGTATTTTCTTTGACCTCGGTTCCAACCCATATCATTTCTCTGATAGTTATGCATCGTCTTGAAAATATTTCATATGCACCCTGTTGCCAATTTTCAAATGCTACTTATGAATCTCCATCCGTCGATTATATGCTCCTCCAACTTACTGATCCATTGGTTGTAGGATTGATGTAGTCTTCTCTCGTTCTTGTTGTTATGACGTATAACTAATCTAGATCCTCTCCTTCCATATTTTTTTCTGTTGGCTTCGTGTATCGAGAGCCTACATACGGATCCAAGGGATGAACTAATTTTATTCTCTCTGCTTCAAATGTCATAGTATCCCTCTTTAGGTCAATAAAAACATATCTATCATAAGCCCAATCAATACCAAGTAGTGTAGGATAAGGGTCATTATCCCCCGTGATTTTGATCACCTCAAAATCATCTACAGCCTTTACTCCTGCAACATATATCTCCATGTTCTCCAACCTTCCTATTGGGAAAATACAATATTGATTGGCCATTCTCAATTGGATTGGGGAATATGTCAATTATGGTTCCCCTAAGGCTTCCCAAGTCTTTTTAGGCATTGTGTTAACATCACATCCTAGATCTAACATAACATCCTTAACCTCAGACTCATCTAGCTGGGCTGCTAGTCTAAACTCTTTCCCAGTTCATATTTTCCTTCTTTACACTCTCTGAGTGTTATTCTAAGGAATATTAGTCATTCTTCTAGCTCTTTGGGATTCCTCCGTTCCTAGGACTAGATACAAGGCATTGTAAAACTTCTCTGTCAGCTATTCATTCCCAAGAATATCATAAAATAACTGAAACCAAAGGTTGACTACATTTTGTGACTGCTCAAGTTGTCTCATCAGGATTATGGGGTTTCACGGGGTAGGGGGTGAAGCAGGGAATTGCACAATCTTAGGATAAATGGTGGGATGAGGGGGGATTTCTTCTATTTCAGAGCCAAGGATACTCTAGAAAACTTCTATTGCGTATTTAGAGAATAGATTTTGTTTTAGAGGGTCATGCATGTCCTCCTTGGGTGTTGCTTTTTGAATCTTAGACATATTATCAATATCTACGCTTGTCTTTTCTCCTCTGTGAGTAATGATATTAATATTGGGTAGTTTTCCCATGAATTCCCTCGTTATCTATAAACCAATGAATTTGGATCCTCGTTTACATGCCCGATACTCCTATTTTTCAATTACCTCTAGGAAGTCTTCGGTTGCATTTCCATTGGTTCTGTAATGAGAACACCATGGTTGTCTCGGTTGAGGACAATCCCTAGCCATGTGACCTTTCTCATCATAGTTTTAACATCTACTTGGTCCTCTTCCCCCAGTTCTTCCTCCTCTGAAGTCTCCTTCATCTCCACCTCCTCGACCCCTTCCCAGTCCTTGAGGGGTTTCATTCACCCTGAATGATGTTCGATCCAATTTTTCTGCAATTGCATCCAACACTCTACACTGATTCATAGCATGCATGGTAGATGCATAGAACTCACAATGATAGTATTCATTACTATAGAATAATTATGAATAATAGGGCACTACCTTGGTGCATTCCCATGAATTCGGCAGATCTCACAATACTCAGCTGACTGTGATGCTTAATTACCTGGAAAGGCATGATACAAGGTTGGGGTATGGAATGGTAAATTCATAGATACTTGCACAACTCCTCCCATGGGTCCTGATGAGGGTCCCATAGGATTGTGAGGATGTCCCATTCCCCTCATACGTGAACATTCATTCACTAGATGCCCCTCTATATAGCATCCTGTACATAAGACTTGCGGTCATCTTGGTCTGGGTATCATCGATTCTTGAATCTTCTCTGTTAGATCTGATATTTTTCCTTGTAGTTGCACCAAATTTTCATCCATTGGGGGTTTGGTCACCCTTAGGCTCCCTAGATATCTTGCCATAGCTTCAATCTTCATTGATTGTTCCAAGGCATCTGTCAAGGAGGCTATTCGTTGTTGTGTTAACAAAATTTGTGTCAGAGGTAGCAATCCTTAGATATACCACTCTCTATGGTGATCTTCATGAATCGGATACGCTAGCCTTCCAATAAAATCCTTAAAATTCTAACTATATTCCCAAGCCAATTATGCTTCCCTCTACTGAATTTCGTGCAACTCAGACATGGCTTGTTGTTTTGACTAAGGTAGCTTAAATTCTACTACGAATTTTGTATGAACTTGGATAAGTGTGAATGTTTGTCCTTGCGCTCCTCCTGGCTCAATAGCCTTCATGTACCATTTGAGAACATGACCTCTCAAGGTAATCTAGAATTCAACCAGTTTATTTGAATCTAGAGTCCCTCTGGACCTCGAAATCGCTTCACACAAAAACCAATGTTTCTCAACATCCTCGTCTCCTATACCCCGAAATTCTGGGTATCGAGTAGTCGAGCCTCCCGTGTTTCCAACCATTGTTGATTTTACTGTTCCTAACAAAGTAAACCATAACGTTCCTGGTTGCGATATACTAGGGGATCCCAATATCCTCCAAGTATTCATGATCACTGGCTGTGAATGACTAACTGACTGAATTGAAATAGGAATAGCATAAGAAGGCAGTATAGAATTTACCACTGGTATAGAAGACACTTGGGGGGCGGGTGATTCAGGGCTAGTTCCACTAGTTTATAGGTAGGTTTCTTTGATCTAGGGGATCTCGTTCGCATCCTCTAGAGCGGTCTGTTCGGTTGGGTTCCCGATCTTTCCTTCTATCGGGGTTGAATATTCTCTTTCTTCTGCAAGATCCATGTTGTATTGATCTTCTCTTTCTTCTACACATTCTTCTTCTTCTCCATCCTCTTGGGGACTTCTTTCTTTCTGTGCTTCTTTCTCATTTATTCTTTGACTCTCTAGTCTTCAATGTATTCTCATCTTCCTCAAATATTCCTCCTTTTCTTCATCGACTTCTCTTGGTTCGAGTTCATTCCTCAACACCTCAGACTGCTTTAATTCTTTCTTTATCTTATCGCACCACCACTTCTCAACTATGGCAGATCTTTTCAAGGCTCGCTCATTCCTTTCATCCATTTCTTTCCCCTCCCCCATTTATCAAGGATCCCTCTCTCCTTTCTCAGGCCATGATCCCACCCTAAGTGTGGGTGTTTAGGCTGTCATCTCAGTCGGTAGATGGTCATAATCCCCTCCTCCATCAAGAATACCTTAATCCATAGGGGAATTTATCTCAATAGTCTTCCCCATGCTTATTTCTTGAAATCCTCTTATGGCCTTGAAAAATACTAATGGCTCTCAACTGAAAACTCAATAATGTATCCTTTCGTAGTTGTATTGACCCATAAATCATTTGCTCGCGTGATTGGGTGATCTAGCCGATGAAGCATTGAAATCTTTTTTAGATCACAAGTACAGGTCTTCTTGACTCATTCTTGAAATTCTAGAGCTTCTTGGAGCCTCTCTATATAATGGAATAGTTCTTCCAGAAATTTAACCCAAAATATCTCGTATTGGTCACTTGATCTTTCTGAGTAAAAGATAACCTCTCTTGTATCTTTCACATATTTACCTCGCAACTCCACTTGTTTCCATATGGTGTCGTGATTTCTCTCCAACCACTGGTGAATATCGGATTGGTGGATCTGTGGAAGCATTCTCCCTACAGGTTCCCTCTTGAAGAAATTCTTGACAACAAAACCATTTTGTTGGCGCATAATCGATCAGACCAGGGTCCTTCTTAGGTTACCAACAAAACGTACTAAAGTAGTCTAGAGGGTTAGCATTTTAATCTTCTCTGAATGGACGAAGTACCAAAGGTACCATCTCCTTTGTGACTTGCACAACTTCTGTTTGACCAAAATTGGGACTGTATCATTCCTTGTGCAACTTATAACAACAAAACGAAGGGCCCAACAAGCACACAAGAAAAGAGTTGAACTAGAGTAGGAGCGTGACTTTCCAAAATCCTAGAACATAGTATGGGTATGTTCTATATGAAGAGGCATAGCCTGGATGAAATATTCTTTGTGTGCCAAGCAACCAAGTAAGAATCATCATGGTTTTGCACATCCTAAGGAGGTGAACAATCATAATATCTGATTATATGTCCTGTTGTGTTGTGACAGGTGGTATCAGAGCATATTTGGCTCTTCACCACCACTGTAAATGAAAGAGTAGTGGGGGAGGGGCACACTTGTTAAGAACATTCAATAGACTGACCCATTTCAAATGTGACCTTAGCATGGACTTGGTGGTTTGTGATGAAATTGAAGGACCAAGTTGTGAATGAAGTCGTGAATTGTGTGCATACTTGGGCACACCCCTTGAACAAAAAAATATCAAATTTTTGTGGGTGAAATGAGAACTTGGGAAAGGAAGATGAATGCAAGCCTACCACAAAATGTGTCCCAGACCCGAACATATAGGTAGTTGGGAATAGAACTTGGTGAATGGTTTGGCAAGGAATCATTACCAACTTGGGACAATGCAAAGAAGTTGCACATAACTCTTGAGAAGGCCAAGTAACAAGGGTCAATAAGCGATATGGACGGTGCAAGTGATGAATCTTGAAAGGTCAAGAGACACATTGCAACTGAACAATTCGAGAAACTCCAAGAGGCATTGGTGAGGATGAATGAATTTGATGCACATATGGAGTCTGAGGTCAGCAGGTTGAAGGAATTGGCGAAGAGGACTAATAATTTTATGCTGACTGTGTTGGGATCACTAAGGGAGGACAACATCCAACATGGAGGAATCACAAAAATAAAGAATATTCCCATATCGATCATGAGGCAAGGTAACTTGATTGAGTGTTACCTCTATTCGCAAATTCATTTTATGAACTATCCAATGGAAGTAAAATTGGCTCTGTTGGTTGAGGAGGAGGATTGAATCACACCAATTGTGGAGGAGTCAGAACCCTTGGTAGAAATGATTCAAGTGTCAAAACCGGTAGAGGAAATGAGTGAAGTCATTAAAACATTGGTAGAATGTATGCAAGAGTTAAAGACAAGGGGTCAAGGATGATTTTCACAAAGTGAAGCAGTTGAAGGACTCTACTTTGTATACACAATAATAAGTGGGTTGAGTATGGAAGCCTTGGTTGACATGGAGAAAATGCACAGTTTTGGGAATGAATGAGCTATGAAGTCTCTTCATCGAAAACATGAGAGATGCACTAGAATGTGTAAAGTGTTGAAGTCAACAATGATGACAGTGACATGGATTATTCATTCAACACCGTAGAGAGTGGGGGAATAGTTTGGCAACATGTATCTATTTGTAGCTCCATTGGAAGGCTATGCAATGATATTAGGTTTGGACTTCCTTAGAATTTCCAAACATGCTCCACTCATTCATGAAAGTTGCTTAGTATTCTTGGATGAGGCCAGAACACTAAGCACACCCTTGATGATAAAAAGGAAGCTCGAGAGGATTCCTAGGATCTTTGTTATTAGGTTTGTATGAGGAGTTAGTAGGAGCACCGATAATCCTCACAATGTGGCATAGAAACAAGAAGTCATCTTTCCCCAGACTACTAAGAGATGTTGTAGTGTGCATGAATTTGGTGAAGACAAGCATGGGGAAGGTTGGTCAGTTAAGGAACCTACAAAGACCTAAAAGTGAGTGTAAGATACAGTAGGACTCTTCACTTTCCATGGAGTAGGGGGAACATCACCAAGTGAATAGTTATCAACAATAGGTTATGGATGTTGTGGAGGATCAAGTAGCATACTTACCCATTGCAGAAAATCCAAGAGTTTAGGCAAGATGGTGCAAAAAGGGACTTACTAAACCAAACTTGGATACGCATGTGGAAGAGGTAGGATTTGAAGACCGACATCCAATAGAGATCATGAAATTTTGTAGGAAGGTCATGTGGATATATGAATTCCAACTTACTACAGAACGAATTGAGCAGTTAGGATGCACATCGAAGGAAGTTTGTTTGGTCATGTGATACTTATGCATGGAGAGCAAGTCATACACGATGTATTCCAATAGCCTTGGTGGTGCCTATTGTGTACAATCTTCCTGCTAAATGGAGAATACAAATACATGTTGTTGGGAATAAACAACGTGAATTGTGATTCCTAGTGGAGGTGTCATTGAAAGACTCAATCAGGGAATTTGTAAGCAAATAGATGGGTTGTGGAACTAACTTGCCAAACTGGAGAAAGAGGTAGGACCTTGTCCATAATCAAAGGGGTTTATCTAAGTGAAATGAATAGGTTGAGACTACAGTGGGAGACTTAACAAGACCAAGAGACTTTGGACAAGATGACAATGAGATAAGTAGAAAAGAGTTTGTTGAATGTGGATATGTGTATTATCTAGTGACGAATGTGACAGTTTGAATGATCACCCAACCAGTTCGAAACTTGAGAGGATCCAATGTACATGAAACACAAAAAACATAGTCAAAGTATCAAAGCCATCATTATTTAAGAGTATCCAACACTTGGACACACTTTGAATAATTTCCTCAAGATAGTGTTGCTTGATGATAACAGTTGAGGGGACAATAGTCGTTGAGTGGTGAAGAGGTATGGAGTTGGGGCAGAGATTTCATGGAGATCGATGGATGTTTTCAAGGAAAACAAAATATTGGAGTGGGGGTGTCCTTCAACAACATTTCACACAAGTGAACCTTGGAGTCCATATAAGAGTAGGCATGAACAACCAAGGAGGCGTAGAGTCATAACCCTTGGTAGAGACGGTTTAAGTTCCAAAATCTATATAAGAAATGAGTGATTCATGGAAACATTGGTAGAACAAATGCAAGAGTTGAAGACAAGGGGTCAACAATAATTTTAACAAAGTGAAGTAGTTGGAGGAATCTTCTTTGTAGACATAAAAAAAAGTGGGTTGAGGATGGCAGCCTTGGTTGACATGGGGGAAATGAAATTTTTTTTGAGTGAACAAGTCGTGAAGTCTCTTCATTGCAAACCTCAGAGTTGCAGTGGAACATGTAAATTGTTGAAGTCATCAATGATGTCAGCGACGAGGATTGTTTGTTCAATATCATTAAGAGTGGGGGAGTGGTTTGGAAACATGGATATGTTGGTAGCTCCATTGGAAGATCATATTAGGATCTTGGGATTGGACTTCTTTAGACTTTCCAAATTTTCTCCACTCATTCATGAAAGTAACTTAGTATTCTTGGATGAGGCAAGAAAACCAAGCAGACCCTTGATGATGAAAAGGAAGCTCGGGAGGAAACCTAGGATATTTTTTATTAGGTTGGTGGAATGAGTCAGTGGGAGCACTGATAATCCTTTCAAAGTGACAAAACAACATGAAGTCAGCCACACCACAACATCTCTGAGTCATTTGGGGAAATATGACTCAACTAGACTTGGAGACAGATGTGGAAGGGGTAGGTGTTGAAGACCGACATCCATCAATGATCATGAAATTTTGTAGGAAGGCCATAGGGATATATAACTTCTAACTTACTACAAAATGACTTGAGGAGTTAGGATTCACAATGAAGGAAGTTTTTTTGGTCATGTGATACTTACGCATAGACCACAAGTCAAACACATTGCATGCCAATATCCGAAGGCATGTGTGAGGAAGAACCGAAATTTATGTTAGCTATGCCAAATGTTGGATATAGTAAAGGACATTGTGAAAATGGTGGAATTTGTCCTTGCAGGCAGTAAATTCCTCTAGTCATCATACTTGGTATTTAGTTTAAATATTACAACATTACTTTGTCAGGAAGAAAAAGTTAGTGTGATCAATAGAAGACATATTGTGAAAGTGTTTGGATATTTTCTTGGAAGTCATATTGTGGATGAATATGATACATAGGTTAAGCTCCTCCTTCGAGACATTGTGTGCAATGATTCAAAGAGTTATCTTCTGTTATGTGGCATTAGAACATTGAGGATTATAAATGATTGAATAATTAGAAACCCTTAACTATAAATCCATTTATTCTTTTACAAATCGTCTAGTACTCAACTTGTTATTAATTTAGTTTCGATAAATATTATGTGCATAATTCCAAGAGCTCAACTTGCCATTACATACTTAAATTGATTTGGAAGCCGCCATTCAACTGAAAACTTTTTATGTCTTGTGCGTCGGCCCGCAATTAATCAAACACATTCTGTAGGACCAATTTTGTTAAAAGGTTTTTCGACTTTTTTGAATTACTTAGCATTCAATTAAATTTTACTATGTAACGTTCAATATGATTAAACATCAATTATATTTATAAATTTTTCATTTTAGTTTGGCACAAGCCTTTTTATAACAATGTGTCTATTAACATTTTAATTTTAATTTTTAATTGCGTGGATAGGCCCTTATAGTCTTATATGGGAGAGATGTCCATATAACATAATGCATTAAAATAATATTAATTAATTAATTAATTAAT